>JAGVVM010023009.1:0-13715 GCA_019149425.1 Psidium friedrichsthalianum | reverse complement strand
GGCCTTAGCCAGGCCATTGCGGCCCAGGCAAGGCCATAGATAGTTTGGGTGAGGCCAGCCTCCTTGCTACTGTTGATAGCCTCGCCCAGATCTGGTTGAAGCTTGGCGAGGGCTCGACGACCCTCATCAACTGCTGACAAAAGAAAAGAAAAAAAAACAAAGAACAAAAAGGAAAAAAAAAATTAAAAAAATAAAGTAATTCGAAAAATTATTAAATTTCATTAAAATTACACACGACAGAACGCTTGACGTGCTTGATATCAGTAATTAGCAAAATTTGAAAAGGTTATGACTTAATTGACAAAATTAAAAAAGTTTAGATCTGAATCAGCAAAAGTATAATATGTTTTATGATTTTATGGGTAATTTTTCCTTTATGAAAATGACTTGGAGGTTTGTTCAAAAACTAATTTCTCCATGTTCTTTTCCCGATGAGGTAGCATTGCATCTGACCCCCAAGTCAATATCATGGGTATGTTAACGAAAATACAACATAGGCTCAACGCCAGAACGCTGGAAAAATAAAAAGAAGCAAGAGTCCGAATCGAACAGCCTATCATCGTATTCAGATGCACTAATCTCATTCGCGAATTTGTTCGTGTTATCGATCACTACACTAAACCCGACATCTTGTCTTCCTCGTCTCATCAAATTATTAGATGGAAAAGCCCGTTTGTCCTCATAAATGCACCAAGCAATGCACATAAATATTGTCAACGGCCGTGGCGTTTGAATAGCAAAGATTAGACAGTCCAACAGACAGCAGCGGTCAAGAAAAATTTGTCGTAGCTGCCTCCATTATCAAGCAATAATTCCCGTGTCTGTCTCTCTCGGCACACATGAATGTCTACGAGGAGCCAGTTTCTACTTCAATGAGACGTTGGCCGTCCTATGCAGAGCACGCCCACAAATCGCGGACGTGAGATCGCCAACGTGAACGCCCGACTTGACTTAAAATAATAGGAAATCAAAATATTATTTAAAATATTATTTATGTCACTAATTTTCGATCAAAATTGATAAAATTTAGAAAGAATTGAGATTTAATTTGTAAAATTAAAAGGTTTAGGACTAAGTTGACATAAGTGTAATATGTTTATGACTTTTTAGATAATTTTTTCCGTAGCAAGTTTCTATGTTGAAGAAACAAAGCAAAGGAAAATCTCCGTTCGGTCTTTGCCAAGGCAGAGACGCAGCCATGAATGATTGCTCGCACTTTCTTTCTTCAACAAGTCACGCTTGATCATATTCTGTATTCTCTTTACAACAGAAAATGACAACTCAATCTTTTAGCTTCCCACTTTAGTGTTCATCTTGGCGATTTACTTAATATTGTTTAGACCCAGTTTAGTCCAACTTGAGTGAACGAGATGAGCACTCCATTAAGATCTAGTTGGTGATAATCAAAGATCATTACAAATATCAAGCCTACAGCTTAAGAAAAGCTTGCTCATTGTTGGATGGGTCAACATCATGACTTTGTACGCCGGTTGTAACTTGTGACATTGATTTCTGTGGAAGGTGGGGATCGTGAAAATAATCTACACATCATTATCCCCACCACCTGCTTTTCTGGATATCAAATTTGATCTGTCATTTTTTGTCAAGCAAAACAAAAAATGGCCTCCCTTTATTTCCCCCTCATTGTCATTTAGGCCCCCTCCAAACTCTGAAAAAGACGAGAAAAAGGGTGATGGCAAAGGAGAGGACGAATCGACAGGAGGGTTTTCCTTTTTCTTATGTCCAAAATTGTTCTTTTCCTTCACCTTGATTGATCGTGCTTTTGAAGCTTCCTGAAAGATCGCAAGTTATTAGCACAAATCGAGTTCCTATCGATTCATTCGTAGGTTGTCGTCGTCGAGGGCAGATGATGAAATGATCTTTCTTCCACGCGAGCACCGTTGATCTCATGACAAAAAAATTGACCAAGTAGCTTCTCAAGCTCTGCATTTTGAAATACCAAATGATGCTAATCATTTACAAAACGGGAAGACATTAATATTCATGTCTCATGAATCGAAATTGACACAACACAATTATTCTCAATGCAACCAATCCCAGGCATTTACCTGTCGACATGAATGCTGTGATGGACTGTGACAGTGGGTGGTCAATTTCCGAAGGAACAGGTAAAAAAGAGAAAACAAAAAAGCACATGCTACTTTCGTCCAAAAGGAGCCAATAATGAGCCATCTATGACTTTTGTAGCTGCAGGCACCATCTGATCGTTCCAGCCTACCCTTGATAAATGCAACAGTTCTCAGGATATGATATGGCTGATTTAGGGTTTTTAATCCATTTGTTAAGAACTTGGCATCTGATTAAAAGCATAACAACCCCGATGGGGATCTTATGTCGCCAAGTTGGTACGAAGACATGATCGTCATCTATGTAGAAACGAAGCGGGATCCTTACATATTAGTGAGGTCGGGCGGGGAGGTACGGCATGTATCCGACATGGTCATAATATATGATAAGTTTGAGTTTCTCTTAGCTTTGAACCTTGGTGATGATTGCTCTATACGAAAAATACAGGTGCCCCCACCCGATGTGTGGAAAAATATTCAAGAACTAGATTTGTCTTTTTTTTTTTTTTTCCTAGGCTACGCCAGGTCCATGTCTAGCTGTATTATAGCCTTAAAACTAAAGGGTCGCATGACAAATTTTTTATGCATATTTACGATTCTACCACTGCCAGCTCAGAGCACTGAGGGAGAAATGATTGGGTCAAATTCAGTGGTCTTGTCCTTTGCCCTAAATTTGGGGGTTTTATACCGACTCCTGTTTTTGGTGGAAGGTGGTGGAGCGATGTTGGTATCCATTCGAGTGATCTGTCATTTTTGAAGATTTTATTTTAGCTTTTCCTTTTCAAATCTGAGTTAACAAATAATACTTAGCATGAATTCCGGCAATTCTCTTTCTCAGGGTTGTAGTGTGTTCACAGCAGACAACCATGTCATTTCCGTAGTTCAAGATGCAGACCACAATTAGGCTAAGACTATGATGTTCCCATGAAGGTTAGGACTAAATTTTTTTTAACCTGCGACCCTTGCGATCTGTGTCGGCTTGTCGTCGACTTCATTTTGAGTTTCGATCGAGTCGCTAGAAGTATGACACGATGTTGAATGCATACTAATAAACTGATGACAGACGGAGATTGCTTCATTTTTTTGCGCGGTTTACATGAGCTCCCTTGCATCCAATCAAAATGTTGAACTTAACTAGCATTCATATCCTCCATCAGACTTGGAATAGGAGCTTTTTAACATTACAGGTAGCACTGATCTGCTTGACTAGGGGCTCTTCAATCTGCTAAGGGGCCAGTCGTTTCCTCTGCAAGGCGCGTCACAAGCACAGGACAACCGTTTTCCAATCGTGAAAAGAGCGCCCACTTCTCCAGAGTCGAGTCAGGGTCAAGGACCCTCCACCTATACAAGGTTCATGGGTTAACAATTACTCGTGTAATCGCAGATGCCGGGTCTGTCATGAGGGAGAACTCACTTGTAGGTGGTGACAAGCCGGTGGAGGAAGACCAGCATCATGGCCTTAGCCATGTTCATTCCCAGACAAGTCCTTCCCCCGGCCCGAAACCTAAGAAGCTGTATGGTAATTTCAACTCATCCTATGGTGACACAAAGAAGAATCGTGTCATCAATTAGCGTAAAAGAAGAAATTTAAGGATCGTAATCCAACCAAAAAATGACCAAAAATGAGGTAGAAACATAGACAATTACGTTGAATCTGGAGGGATTGAACTCGAAGGGATTGTCGTGAACCATAGGATCAAATGTACAGATTTCGCATCGACATTGACGCTCCATCCTCTCTGATTCTATATCCTGCACATCGGCAAAGAGAAGTATGCGAGTACATTCTCAACTGAGAAATGTTCTGTTAAAATGACTCGAGTGAGTTTCGGCTTCGATTATGGACAACCTTCGATATTGGAGTCCTGAAGCACCAGCCTCGGTAGCCATGGCACTACAGATGCCATCCTCAAGGATTCCTTGACGACCTGCTTCCAACCACTAGTTAGAGCATTTATGGCGAATTACCGTGATTACTTATGAGATGGAACTGTTAGGAGGAAATCCAGAAACATGATGCCCAGAACCTTCCACATGTACCTTGGAAGCATACGACATCTCGCCGATGTCTTCCAGTTTGAGAAATTGCCTTCCCAACATTTTCTTCGCGAAGCATACTTGTTCAGCCTGCTCAACCAGAATGCCCCTTGTAAGTTAACCCCCAATGCCAATATAAATGTCGGTCATCATTCAGAATTGATTCGGAACTGGAGAAAAATTCTAGTAATGCCGTCAAGTCGCTTACTCTTAATTTGTCTAAAACTGTCTCGTTCTCACCCAAGTACTTCACCATCCAAGTTATAGCACTCGCTGTCGTATCGTGACCTGCAAGAAATTTCTCCTGAGCAGGTGAAATAATGTCTCTAACTTCAGAAGTGCCTTCTAAGCTTGAATCGATCACGACCAACCGGTTAGTGCAGCAAATGGACATCTCGGGAAATTAGGAGCAGAGAAGGGCTTATTATGGTGAATTAAAACAGGGAAATGCACCTTCCTTAGTAGAAACTCGTTCATTACTTCTGGACTAACATCTTGGGTCATCCTTTGATTTCCCTTTTACTGTCTTAAGTCCTTTTTATTCTTGCCAAGGGGCGAAGAGGCCGAGCGGTACAATAGAATTCTGGGTTATATGGCAAGATCGTCTCACCTGCAATTATCATTGTCAAGATGTTATCTTTTATCTCTCCAATGGATAGCTTTGGACCTTTCTCACACTCTGTTTCATCATCATTTGAGAGCAGGCGTTGAAGACAATCCTCATGAGAAGTTCCTGAGAATCTTCTTTGAGCAATCAAAGTCTCCAATGTACTCATAATTCGCTCTCTGGCCTGCATAGTACTCATCATAATTAAGCTCGAACTGCCAAAAAGTTCTTCCAAATTCAAAGCACGAGGTAGCGAGGTGGCATCATATTACAACGTACTACGAGTCATTCCTTCTGCAACAAAATCCCCATACGAAAAAATAGACGCTCTAGGATTAGGGGCTACCTGAAGGCCTCTTTGGAATCTAGTCCTGGGTAACCTTAGAGGGAAAGCGAGCATAGCTTTGCAAACTATACCGACGTCTTCCTGCAACATTTCTAGTTGTCGTCCGCCCTCTAGACTCAGCAACATCCTGCACATGATTTCGAAAGTGATCTGCACCAAAAAAAAAAAAAAAAAAAACAGCAAGAACATCAATCGACTTGGATAGGTACGGCGGTCCACGAGTTCAGCCAATTGTGTGCCAAGGAACCACAGTATATCGGATCACAAGAGTCCCGCCCCAGCTCAAGCTCTTCTCAAGAGAACAATGAAAGTTTCTCATGATATCCTCTGCAAACAATAGAATTACCTTAAGTGCTTCATCGAGAACGACCACGGTTCCTCTGTGTTCCCAGTCAAGTAGGGACTTCACGATCAGCTCATCAATTGTTGGATGAACGCTGATAGAGAGCATGTGGAGGAAAAAGTTGCTCAGATGTCCACGGATATGCCTGTGCTGTTGATGGGATGCGCACAGTAGGCTTTGATCACCCACTAACTGTGCTATTGATCTTATATATCTCTTGCTGAATTTCCCAGAATCATTATTTAGGATCATCTTCGCCGATGTGGCAGTCGAGACGAAAACATGGGTCTCTCCAAAGAAGTTGGTCTTGAAACATCTTCCATACCTGCAAATATTTGATCACCATCTTCAATTCCCAATGAGAAGTGGCGTTTTTAAAGTTCGTTACAGTTTGGTAGTCTAATGTTATGATAGAATGAACTAATCATACCATACAAAGTGGGCGAAACCAATTAAATGCAAACCCATCCGACCTCCAATTAGTAGTCACTGTCATCTGGACTATTCCCATCTAATATATCTGATGATATCATAAGGTTTATAAGCTATTAGAATGTCGAAGCGCTAGCAGTGACCCCAGCAAGAACACGAAGTTACCGTGACATGTTATTAGGAAGTTATGCACCTGCAAGCTGTCAAAATTGCTTCACAGCGAAACATCGAATCAAGCACAAGTCGCTCCATTAAGTGTACGAGCATGAATAAGTCAAATACGCAGCATGTGTGCTCTTTCGAATTTTTTTGGAAAAGTAGCGACGGTCGATCTGCATGCATATACACGACTAGCTGTAGCATCCCCATCTTTGCATCACAAGTTCATCTGAATGTGCTCTACCTCAATCTCATGAACAGAATCTTCCTGTCATATTTTACTAAAGTAGGATTAAAAACGGCGTACGACCCTCCGTGGCGATTACTAAGATAGCGGGAAGTTGCGGAATTCAAAGGGATTCATCTTACTTTACTATGGTTATGTTGATCAAAGTCCAAGACTAGCGTACCACATGAAAAGCAACAAAATCCAATATAGAGGAGTAGAATCATTTCAGGGATTATGATCGACTCCATCTACCAATCGTATATACACAACTGAGTTGGTTCATTCGCTCATCATAAGAAGAAAGAAGCACGTCGCTTACCCGCAGGCGACGGCTCTCCACAAAGCCGTAAAATCCCCTGCCACTGTTGATGGCAGCCATGAACTGAGGTGTCTCTCCAATCAGAGGCAGTCCTAGACTTCCGGGAGGGACATCAACCTCGGACTCCTCCTTGTGATCTCTCCGCCGCCGCACAAGCACGAAGCCGCCGAGAACAAGAGCGGCGCAGAAGCAAAGGCAAGCCCAGGCATGATACAGAGGAACAAGCATGTTTGTTTCTCCCTGTTCTTCTTTCCCTCTGCTGGCACAATGCAGTGAGGTTCTGAGACTGCCCAGCTAGACATTCTTTCTTCAACCCAAAATCTTTGTAGTAGAGGAGGACACGTGTGCGGTCGAGGGAGAAAGATCAAAAGGGTCTTTGGTCGAATGAGTGCATTTCGGAAGTGGAAGTAGAAGAAAGGCTTCGATTCTGAGCTCCTCTCATCACAAGTCTGCAACCCTGTGCTGCACGACCCAGCTGAGCTGATCATGAGGAAAAAACATGTCTTGGACACTGATCAGACGTGGATGTACTGGGTTTTCTTGCTTTCATGACCACCACCTTCTTAAGCCGACAAATTCCCAAGTGCAAAAGTGGTTCTTTTAGGCTTAACTTACCTTATAAGTGCTAAAATTTATGTACGCGCTCATAATGGCAAAATTGCAAAACGATTATTTAAGTATCAATTTTTTTTAAAAACGATTTTTTAAGTGAAAAAATTTCAAAAAGATCGCTTCTAGTGCCCAAAATTTTCAAAAGGATCACTTCAGTACCAAATTTTAAAAATGCTCACTTCAATGCCAAATTTTTCAAAAAACGCTCACTGAGTGCAATTCCGATTTGAGGTAGAAGATTTAAGAAGTGAAAGCCAAAAAACTGTTTGAGCTTATTTTGCCATTTGTTCGCTCACAAGTTTTTTGCTTTCACTGCTCTTCTTTGTTCTTGGGGCTGTTAAGAGCCTTCTAGTCAATAAATCCCGTTTGCTTTCCCATCAAAGCAAATATATTTTAGTCCTAAAATGTTAGAGTGCCTTCAAATTCTACTTATACATATTGTGTGTGCTAAAATAGGGCGATTCCTTTAACGAAGAATACTGCAATCAATTTCAAAGTCTTTCTATAAGTGCAATCAAATATTATTGTAATAAGTACAATCGAGTGTTTTCATTCTCTGGCAAATCAAGTAGTCATAAATTGCCGAGACTAGAGGTGAGCAAATTGAACTGATTAGATCGGGACTGGTGGTCCAGCTCCTAGTTTTAGAGGAGTCCGGTCCGGTTTTCGATTCTAGAGACATAGGACTGAATTGGACTGCCTCAACTGAATCGGTCGAATTTTTTTAAAATTCTTTAAAAGTGTAATTTAGAATTCCATCCTCTCCCAAAAATAATGCTTCGGATTCTCCTAGTGAGATGGCAGGTCTTCGACCAAAAGAAAAAAAAAAATGGCAAGTCGCAGCTAATTAGTACTTGCAGAAACTGGCAAAGTAATGCAGAAAAAACCCTCATCCACCAATCCCCTTCTCCACAAGAACGACACCACCACCATGGCAACTTCACTCTCACCATCTACCATCCTCTCCTCCACCACCGCCACCAAATCAGTCCAAGCCCCTCACCACCAAAACCCATATCTCAGCAGCCCACCACCCCACCAAACACCCCTTCCCAGCCTCAGCCGCTGATCTTGCAGCCACAGCCCTTGCTGCAGCCACCATACTAACCACCGCGCCGCCTTCGCTGGCCAACTCACCACCAGCAACCTACCACCTCTACTACGGCACAGCAGCAAGCGCTGCCAACTACGGGGGCTACTGCAACAATGCCAACATGAAGGACACAGCCCAGTATATCTACGACATGCTCGACACTTGAACCGGACCGGACAAGTCGATTTTTTTTTTAGTCATATTATCGGTCCAATGGAACCACCAGGAACCGGATCGGATCAGACGATCTGGTCCGGTGCTGTTCCAGGATCCATCGGTCCGATTCTCGATTCTGGCAAATTAGGAACTGGAACCATTAGTCCGGTTTTCGATTCTTAAAGGGAACCGGATCAGACCGGACCGGAAACTGATTATCCCTAGCTGGCACAGTATTTTTTTTTTTAAAGTATATTGCGAGGACGCGTGATGCTGACCTGGGCCAAATATTTGTCCATTCATTGAAGCTAATAGAAATATATAAATAATCAAATAAATATGGATATTTTGATGTGAAAATCACCGGTGCGTGCTTAAAATGGGAAATTTCTAGTGGGGCCTATCCGGCTTTTGTGGGCTGAATCGAGGAATGATTTGCCCACGTGGCGGTCAAACTTGACCGACTCTGCAAGGGAAAGGTCGGTTTCTTCTTCTTCTCCTACAAGTTTACCGTTAACCCCACAAACCCTAGCACGGCTTAAACCCTGCGTCCTCTGACATCCCCAGAATTTCAGAAGCCTCGCTGCAAAATAGGCAAAAATGTTTCGCTCCGTGGAGACAAACGTCCCCTCCTCGAGGACCATCGTCTCCGTGGCCGCGTCAGTCACTTTCTCGGCCCTTGCCCTCCGCCTGCTCGACAAAATTCCCGATGCCGTCGAGTACTGCTTCCTCTCGCGCCTTCGGGTCCTGTCCACGAGACTTTCGTCTCGGCTCACTGTGGTCATCAAGGACTCCGATGGGCTCGCCCCGAACCGAATGTTTGAGGCCTCCCACCTTTACTTGGGCAACAAGTTATCCCCATCCACCCGGAGGATTGACGTGCACAAGCCGCTCCAAGAAGAGGAGCTGGTCCTCAGGATGGACACGGACCAGGAGTTGGTGGACTCGTTCATGGGCGCGGAGTTGAAGTGGGTCTTGATGTCCTCGACCCACGAAAACTCCACGTCCGAGAGTAAAATGTCGAGTGACCGAGGGGCGTTGAAGGCAGAAACAAAGTATTTCGAGCTCAGTTTTCACAGGAAGCACAGGGAAATGGTGCTGAAATCCTACTTGCCCTGGATTTTAGGCAAGGCAAAAGAAATTAAGGAAGGGAGGAAGATGGTGAAGCTTCATACAGTGGATTACAATGGACCGGACTATTGGGGTCCATCAATCTCAATCATCCTGCAACTTTCGATACCATGGCAATGGACCCCGAGATGAAGGCAGCCTTGATGGATGACCTCGATCGCTTTGTTGCCGGGAGGGAGTACTATAAACGCGTGGGAAGGGCTTGGAAGCGAGGGTATCTGTTGTACGGGCCACCTGGGACTGGGAAATCGAGCCTGGTCGCCGCCATGGCAAACTATCTAAAGTTCGACGTGTATGATCTGGACTTGAGTGAAGTCCAGTGCAATTCTGATTTGAGGAGGTTGCTGATCGGAACTGGTAACCGGTCAATTATAGTGATTGAGGACATCGATTGGTCGAAGGAGTCTAAAACTTTAGATGAGGAAAGGTAAGAAACTGTTTTATTTTTGTTGGGATTGGCTTTTTGGCGAAAAACTAATAAAAGGATTTGGATGAAATTTTCCTTGGCAAATTACTTTACAGGCACGAAAATTCACATACTTTCTCCAGACTCATGATGTGTGTAGGAAGAGTAATTTCGAGACATAGGTGAAAAGTCTAAGAGTTCGATGCGTTTGGCTTTTGCAGATCACTCTATCAGGGTTGCTCAATTTCATTGATGGCCTATGGTCGTGCTGCGGAGACGAACGCATCATCGTGTTCACGACGAACCACAGGGACCGCCTTGATCCGGCATTACTGAGGCCCGGTCGTATGGACCTGCACATCCACATGTCTTATTGCTCTTTCGGTGGTTTCAAGACATTGGCATCTAACTACCTGGGAATTCAGGATCATCCACTGTTCGGAGAGGTTGAGGAGCTGCTGAAGATGGTTCAAGCAACACCCGCTGAAATTGCAGGCGAGCTCATGAAGTCAAAGTATCCAGACGTCGCACTTCAAGGCGTGATCGAGTTTCTCCGTGGCAAGAGAGCCGAAATTCCATAGGACATGTTCAGCTATAGAAATGAATTATTACTGAAGAAGAAGTGCAAGACAGAATGCTGATCCTTAGTTACGTAGATAAGACGGCATTTGTGTCCATTTTCCAACAATCAATTTTTTTTAACCAGATTAACTTTCTGGATTTCATGCACATATATTCTCACAAAAATCGAGAGAGCATACAAAGCTGCTCCTCCCCACCTAAGTATGAGGACTTGTATAGAACAAGAGAACGATAGCAACTTCATAAACAGTTGGCAGGAGGAAAAAGAGTGTTTCAACCTCAAGACACTAATAAGAGAGAATAACTGTTCAAAGTTTCTCGCTCAAGGTGATAAGAGAGGTAACTTTATATTGCACTGGAGGGGATGGTGCTTCAAATTCTCTCGTATTCTTCTTTTGGCTCTACATCACCATCTTCTCTATCGATCCGAGAGAGTGCTAGTATGTGAGTTCGAAGTCTGCTTCAACAAATGAATCGATATCCTTCTTTCTAGGGTTGACCCTCAAAATCTGCAATGCAGGAATTATGGATTGCATGAACAAGCATTTGTTGGGCCCCAGCAAGAAATTAGACAAACTGGAAATTTGGTGGTCATAAGACAGCATCGTTTACTGCAAATAGTGTAGCTCACACTTCATCAGTGTACGCTGTCGCGACCTAAAAAAAATCAGTTTCCCAATTTTTAAAGTTAATGGATTACCAGGTTAATTAAATTGAATTAACTAGCCTAGTTCGAACTCTCCCAAGTTCTACCAAATCGTGACTTAGGTTCAATTTCATCAAAAGAAGGATTTATCTTGGAGTCGCCACTAATCATTTTGGATAGGTTGATTAGACACCTAAATAAAGCATCGGGAGAAATACTTTATTCCTACGAACCAGAGATTAATGAGTTCGGGGACTTGGTTACACTAATATTTCTACTAGCGCCCTTTCGGTACCAATTTCATGAAAATGTTCAACTTGGCAATTTTGATGAATTTTCACTTGAGATTCAAAGGTGCAATTTTTTTATTTTCTTTTTATGACAAGGTAAGGAACTAAATTATATGCAATGCATGCGTTTAATCTAAATATTTACAGATAAATTACGCGTGCAATTATCTACATGATGTGAAAATGTGCAACAAAAGCAAACCCTTTTTTTATTTTTTAAAGAAAATATTACAACATGCAATAAAAATCTCAAAAATTGGATATGCAATTTATTCCAAAGAAATGCAATATGTCCAACAAGGTATAATCGAAATTCAAATCAATCCATTTAGGCAACACAATTTCGAATATTCTAAATGATTAGAATCGTTACCTGACTTGACGGATTTGATTATCGAACTCGAACCTCGGATTTCCTCGTGGATCAAGATTGCGGATCGCGGCTCGAACGACGGGGATGGACTCGCGGATTGTATTGTCGATGAAGATGGTAACTCCGAGCTTCGAACTCTCGTTCCGCTCAATTCTCTCTTCTAAAAGAATTCTCTCTTTTTTTTTTGTTTTCTTTTTCTCTCTAAATTTTCTTCTCTCCCAAAATCTCTCCTCAAGTTTTTCTTCAATCTCCAAAGTCTTCCTAATTTCTCTCTAATCTCTCCAAAAGTCCTCCCCTCCAAGGCTCTCATTCTTCCTCCTTTTATAGCCTACTCCCCATCTTCCTTTCTCTATCTTCATCTATCATTCTAATTTTTCCACTAACTTCATCTTTCCTTCTAATTCCACCATCTTCCCTTCTTTATCTCCATCTCCCCTTCTAATTCCACCATCCTCCATTCTTTATCTCATCTTCCCTTCTAATTCACCATCTTCCATTCTAATCTTTCCATCTCCCATTCTAATTCTTCATCTTCCCTTCTAATTCTACCATCTTCCATTCTCCAACTTTCCTTCTCCATCTTCCTTTCTAATTTCTCCACTATCCCTAAAATTTATGTATTTGCAATTCAGCCCCTGAAGTTTTATGTATTTGCAATTCAATCCCTGAAGTTTTATGTATTTACAATTCAGTCCCTGTGGAAAAAATTTCTTTTAAGTTCAAAACTTCATAAGCCTTTCGGCACACCTCCCTCACGCTCAATCCAATCGTTTGTCAATTTAAGCTCAAATCCTCCGTCGTTAGCCATAATAAAATGCATGACCGACAAAAAATTAAATATGCAAAGCATGAAAAAATTAATTTTTGGTGAGAACAAATTCTCATTTTTTTTTATGTACTTAAGTGAATGAATTTTAAAAAGTCAAAATTTAGGTGTCAACAGAATTACCCAGAATGAAGTGCAGATGGCTTACTTCTGGACGAGCGAGCATAATGAGATCATGTAACTTCCAGAAACACGAGTATATGTCACGTACTAAAAAAATTCACTCGGAATATTCCTTACAGGGAAAGGTTTAGGATATCCCCGAAGCTGCTCCTGGAGTGGCTTGATATGAGTTTCATGAACATAGCTTCCCCAAATACAGCGGTTAGGTCACCAGGGATAAAGCCTGTGGCATAAGAGATGTGGGGTAACAGAAGATACAGGAAACAGTATATGTCATTTGCTTCTATCTGGTTGGGTTGGGGGTTACTGAACATGGTGGAAATCATGGAATTTCAAGTGCAAGATTTTCAAAATTTCCATCAGAGAGACAGGAATGCATACTGCAGACATGAGCAATCAGGCAGGTCAAGAGAGCGTAAGATGCTATATAATTCGGACGGGGGGACCAACATCAGCTGATGCCCAGCATATTCGACAGGAAAGTTCTCCTTTCTCCACATAAAAACTGCACTTTGCCAGCAGCTTGGATTACATTATCATGTACATGTAGCAAGGAAGGTACAAGACAAAAGTTGAAGCACGTTGTAAGTCTGACCTGTGCAAACGTGTAACCAGGTGGACATTCTCTGACTTCGGATCCAAGGGATCAAGTACTGAGAGGATGACAAGTGCATGCTCCAATCTTTTATGGATCTTGTCATAACCATAAGCAACTCGTCAAGCCCTTGCCCTTGTACTCAGCACGCTCACCTTCAAATCTGCACACAGAAAATAAGTCAGCATTTTTGGCCAAAAGAAAAAACGATAAGTTAGCATCAGACCAAAGGAACATAATATGTTATCTTCAACCGACACTAACTGACCTTGCACTATTGTCTATGCCGCAATTTGAACATTGCTTCTGAATCATCTTCTTGG
>JAGVVM010023007.1:0-11585 GCA_019149425.1 Psidium friedrichsthalianum | reverse complement strand
CCGTATAAGCCTAGTTTTAAAGTCTCGCTTGTGTTTTATTTAGCATATATATATTTTTTTTATTTTTTTTTTTTTTTAAGTCCATCTTTTTTTTTTTATATAGCAAAAAAAACGAGAAAAAAAATAAAAAAATAAAAAAGATTTTTATACTGTCAGCAAAAATAATTTAGCTGTGGAATTCAAGAATCAGAAGGATTATGTTTAAATACAATAATCAACCAAAGATAGAAAACCGGTAATTTTAATAATAAAAATTACGAATAACCCAAGAAATTAAATGATATTGAAATATCGATTTTTGTTATTTATGTAATTTTTATTCTTTTCGATTTTTTTATCTCCCGATATTTGCTAATATTTTACCGGAGTTATTTAGGATACCTGATGAAAGGATTTTCCTTCCCCCGATTTTTTTGATTATGATTTTACCGGATTATGATTGTGATTTTGAATTAATTCTTCATTTATTCTCCGATTTGAAAGAGATATTTAATGTTTTATTTGACTTTTTGTACGGGATTACTTTAGCCCAGGTTTTTAAGCGTTTAAGTTAGTGTTAGTTTTAGTTTTCGTTATACAGTAGTTATGTTTTTTGCCGTAACGAACTACTAATTTCGTTTTGTGTAACTTGCTAATTTTGAGTTTATAGCGTACGAAATAATTATTTTGTTTCCGCAAAAATTTTTGGTGTTTTGTTTTCTCCCTTTTTTTAGCATCGATAAATGGTTTTTCGCGTATCGTTTCTGGTGCTTTCTTCCCTAATTTTTTGCGGACGAAATTTTTATTCGTCGCTTCTCCCCACCTTCCCTTAAATTATTCTTTAGCTGTTCCGAAAACTTTTTCGTCACAAAATTTTTTGTTTTTTACAATTTTGCGGATCGAAAAAGGTTTTTTCGTCGCTAAATTTATGGTAGGGACGAAAAATGACTTTTGGTCGCTAATTTTTGCGACGAAAGTCATTTTTCGTCGCTAATTATAGTTAGCAACGAAAATTTTCGTAGTGCTAACCTTGAACAGTGACCCAACACTTCACAGAAAGGAAAGGGAGATTCACCTACCCTCGTCCTTCTTGCAAAGTTTTTCGACCAAAACCTCCATTGTCTGTTTTTTTTCCTTTTAATATAGTTATCACCGTCTCTTCTCTCGAATTCTTCACACCAAAATACCCCAAGAACCGGATCTTCCAACTAGCATTTCCCCTCATTCCCTATTCTGCTCTTTTGCTTTACTCCATCCACCATTTCAAATCAAGGATCCAGCTTTTGCCTTTGCCTGTTCGTAAAAATCCAATCTTCCCGTCTTACTTACTTCAATGGATATGCACCATGAAACATTGCTCTGGGTGCTCGTCAAATCCCGTTAGGAAGCGTTTTTTCTGCTGTTTTGCTTCGTGGGTAGAGGAAGAATCCCAGGTTGTGTTACAAGTTGGATTGTAAGGTTGGGATTTTGTCTCTTCTAATTCGTGAAAAGCAGTGGATTCTTGATTTGTTGACGAGGTTTTAGTAGATGGCAAGAAAGCAGATCATTTCTTTGACGATAATAAGGATGGCGTTTTGTCTATTGTGGCTTGGGGACACCATGTGTCTCCGGGATGATGAATTCTATCCTGGAGGTGGATTATTTGCCAGTGTTGGTCAAATGGGGAGGAATTTCGGCGTTCCGCCGAATCCCCACCCGACCCTGCGGACACAGGTGGTGAGGGTGGCGGCGGCAAAAAGAGCCCTACGTTGAATTTTTGGTGAAGTATGTGTCTTTGCCGAAGGGAATTGGGATACAGGTGTTACCAAGGAGGAAGGGACAGTAAAGAAGAAAATATTGGGCTATAGACTGAAAATAAAGGTTAAAATCTTCGTTGAGGAGGTTGATTAGTGGGGCAATTGCTGGAGCTGTTTCGCGAACCGCCGTGGCCCTCTGGAGACAATTAGAACGCATTTGATGGTTGGGAGTAGTGGGCATTCCACTACTGAGGTCTTTCATGATATATGAAGCACGATGGTTGGAAGGGCTTGTTTAGAGGTAATTTGGTGAATGTGATTCGAGTTGCTCCTAGCAAGGCCATTGAGGTAAGCAGGAGCTTCTTTTGTTTTTGTTCACTCAATTTTAGTGTTTTAGCCACTTTGTGGCCATGAGATATTATTTTCTTGGCTGGTGCTTTGGAGCATTTAGTTGTTGACCTTGTTATCATTTTGGTAGATGCGATTATTTCCAATGATCAGCTGTTTTGTCTTCTTGGACCCAATGGTGCTGGAAAGACTACAACAATAAATTGTTTGACGGGAATCACCCCAGTTACAGGGGGAGATGGTAATAGCTTTTACTTGGCTAATTTCATTTTGCGTAGTACAGAATTTTTCTATTAATAATGTGGTGCATAATGTCATATGCTGTCTTGTGTAAAAGCCTCGGTGTATGGTTACTCAATCAGAAATTCGGTTGGCATGTCAAACATCAGAAAAATCATTGGAGTTTGTCCTCAGGTTAACCTTTCTCCTCCATTTTTATCACCTTTGTATCTAAGTACCAACAGCACAGGAGCACAATTCTGCTGCATAGGTGTGGAAGTATTGCAATTACCTCCAAGCAGTCACAGTTAACTATTTGGAAAAAACAATTAAACATCCGTCCTAAAAGTTTATTGTCAATCGCAGTTTGATATCCTTTGGGAC
Organism: Psidium friedrichsthalianum; assembly: GCA_019149425.1. Taxonomy (NCBI): domain Eukaryota; kingdom Viridiplantae; phylum Streptophyta; class Magnoliopsida; order Myrtales; family Myrtaceae; genus Psidium; species Psidium friedrichsthalianum. Next base: position 8,919 of record JAGVVM010023007.1, on the reverse strand, counting down.
TTGTTAACTGGTGAAGAGCATCTCTACCTTTCTCAAATATAGGGCTCTTCCCTGCTTCAATCAAATCGGTACATGCTCCTAACTCCTCTGATGTTATTGGAACTTGTGAATCTGCTTCTAATCCTACACTAAGAGACAATGTTGCCCGCTTGTTTATTTTGATGAACCCATTTGAGTTTTCTCTCAGGTGGTTGAGAAGTCACTGGCAGAGGTCAGACTAACAGAAGCAGGCAAATTTGTCCGGGCACACTATCCGTGACCGTTTGGAGTGACTTTCCGGATGACATAACACTTGACATAGCACAAATTTATTCATTGGACTTATATGTATATATCAGTCTATCTTGTGGTGTAATTAGGATTTTGGAGAAAAATTCATATGTATAAATACATTATTGAGTTCTTTAGGAATATGATATTTTCTTGAGATATTATGGATACTTCTCTCAGGTTTTAATAATGCTTGATAAAATTGTGATTGGCAAGTATAACAAGGATCTCTATAGTTTTATCATCGGTAGGCCCTACAAATATATAAAAGCTAATTTGTTGCTAAATTATTTTTAATTTCAGCTAATTGGCCACGATTTTTTTGGCAAATAGCATTTGCAGCAAATTAGTGACGAATTTTGAAACAATTTATAAACACAAATTTTTCGTGGCTAATGAATTAGCGACAAAATTTTTAGTGGCAAATATCATTACTAAAATTTGCGAAAATTGAAACAAATTAGTGACGAATTATTTTCGTTGCAATTTAGTGACAGAATTTAAAATTTTTCGTCGCTAAATTTGTAAACTAAGTGGCCTATTTTCGTCGCAAATTTCGTGGCAAATGTCGTTCTAAATCTTTTTCGTCGCTAATTAGCAATGAATTTTGCCATGAAATATTCGTCGCAAATTAGCGACGAAATATTTCATCGCAATTTAGCGACGAAACTCAAAAATTTCGTCGCTAAATTTTGTGACCCAATTTTGCGACGAACTCATTTCATCGCAATTTAGCGACGAAAGTCAAAAACTTCGTCGCTAAATCTCGTGACCCAATTTGCGACGAAATTATTTTCGTCGCTATTTTTGTCGGAAATTTCGTGGCAAATTTCTCGTTGCCAAAGATTCGTCTCGAAATTAGCGACGCAATTTTGCCACGAATAAATTTCGTCGCAAATTAGCGACGAATTTGCCTCCAAATAAAATTTTCGTTATGGCAAATTAGCGACGAAAGGTTAAATTTTTTGTGCTAAATTTTGCGACGCCGAATTTGGCGACGAATTTTTTTCGTCGCAAATTCGTCGCAACTAATTAGCGACGAATTATGTCGAAATTTTCGTCACAAATTCCGTTGCTAAAACCTTATTTTTTTGTAGTGGACCTTTCTTTACATTAGTACTTCCAAATGAGGCATTTTGTTCATGTGTTTTTCTTGAATAAAGCTTAGTCTATTAAATCACCGTACACAAAACTTCTCTAAGGATCCACCCTCAATCAGCTTACCCTCGAGGGCACCTTTTAAAGCTTACGCTACCAAATCATCCATTGAATTCATGACTTACGTCTCTGCTCTCTTAACCTTAGGCAATTAATGATAATGCTAAGCTTTAACTCTCATCTATTTCTATTTTTACTTGCCTAGAAGAAGCCACCCTCTCATTTGAATCAAAATATCAGTATGGAACCATGAGTTATAAGCCATTTGTAACATTTTAATTAATACGATATTTCCCCTTTCCTTTAGTTTTTCACCACATTTTTTTAACTCAAGTCATAATTACAATTGACCCTTGGTTATTTTCTTATCCTTTGGCCTATCTTCTTTGGTGACTCATGTATACACTTAGCCAAACGAAGCAACTCTTCATAGATACCTATCCAAATAAGTCTAAGAGATTTTATCATTTGTCCTATAATCATTTAAATTTGAACACATATCCTAAATAGAGTGCCAGCCCTACATTACTTAGGCAAAATGAAGATATTCGTTGGAAACCTGTTCCCCATCAGCTGAATGCATTTGATGCGAGTTAAGGATGAAGACTATAAATAGACCCCCAACACTTTACTTTACACGATGCCACTACTACCTCTTATTCCCCTCAATCCCTTCTCTCCCACTACTTTCTGTCAAAAATACTTTGTAGCCAAACCTCCAAGATAAGTGAAACTCTAGGAACTAAGCTAGGTTGATCCCTTAGCGCTCTTGACTTTCTTGAGTGTTTGTTGGCTTAACTTTGTTATGAAGTGTGTGAAATTCTATGATGATGCATGAAGTATTGGTGTTCTTTGCTTGATCATGGATCGCGCTCGAACATGATAGATGTCGTGAACTGGAAATGATGTTTGAGTATATCTGTTGGTTCATTACAGTTGACAAGGAGCACAAATTAAATTGTGATGCTATCATATCCATGGAAAGTATTATGAACAATAATGCCATCATCCACAAAATGGTGGTGACGATACCTCGTGTGTCGAGATGCCCCATGTGTTGGGATGCCCTGGGGGGTGTTTCGGGATGCCTCAGGAGTGGGATGTCCCATTTATCAGGATGCCTCAAGAGTGTTTGGGATGAATGATAAGTAATAAACCTAATGCATGCTTACATTTACATATCATTGATCATGTGAATAAGTCACTAGGTGATACAGATGTAGGCTGTTGACACATGAACTAAAGGGGTGAAAGTAGTGCATAATAACTTGTTATACCATATGCATGCAACTGTTAACTTCAAGTAGCATTGCTATTGATTTGCCATTGGCATATACAAAGGTTTTTCTTTGTTCGAATCACGCTGTCTTGCAGCAGGTTGAGTGATGAGACAATCTTGTAATTTAAAATTAGAGATTTAATTTATTGGGCTTTGGCTCATTCATTATTTTTTAAGAGCTATAGGATGGAGACTCCGCCACTGACTTTTGGAGTTCCTGCGTCCTTGGGTTTCTATATGAATGACGTAATTGGTGTAGATACAAGAATCATGTTAAGTAGAAGTAAAGTTATAGTATGGGTCGATATGGGGCTAGGAGAAAGGATTCCCTACCAATATCGCATGGTACCTGAATGCTAATGGTGAGCTGATCGGACCACTTAGAGGGTTCAACGGATCTCCTGACTTCGTGGACAATGAGCGCTAATTGGCGGAGTTGCTGACCCGTAGCTTATAATGCGTACAATATGGAGGCAATGCTATTGGATAACATGGTGGTGTCGATAGTGGAGATAGGAATGCCTTGACGCTTCCTAGGACTACGTGTTGTCTTTTGGTTTTGCCTAGTGTTTGTAACAAACTTCCGATGTTAGGAGCATATGTGTCTTATTGTACTCGTGAAATTTTCAGGGTGAATGTTGTTTGGGAAAAATTTTGTTATGCTTCCGAATGCCTTTAAATATAAGAAAGGTCAAATTAAAGAAAATACGTATCACAGTGTGACGTTTTGGAGTTTCACAGCCTGTTCGGTATCAAAGCAAGTTTACCCATGGAGTGACAAGATGCATTTAATGATTAAAAGAATAGAAATGATCACACGAGTTTAAATATTAAGTGCATGTGATTACTCTTAATTGATTGTTTGATACAAGAAACGAATGTTACTTATTACTAAACCACGAAGCTATGGTTACGGTGCAAGTAACTTTTGTTACTTATTAGTTAACCACTAAGTTAGGTGGTATTTCTAGGACAATATGAGCTCAAAGGGAAAGGAAGAGCAAGACCCCCAATTGGGAGGGATTCTTTAGGCAATTTCAAATGTCGAAAGCTTGATGGAAAAGCATGCACAACAGCAAGTTGCCTCGAGCTTAGGGAATGGGGAACGCTATTTACAAGGTATAATAGAATAATTTTTTAGGTTAAAATCCCCAAGATTCACTAGAGCAGGAAATCCGGAAGAAGCAGAGTCTTAGATCAATGGCGTGGAAAAGATATTTACGTTACTGGGTTGCATTGACGTAGATAAGGTAGCTCTAGCGGAATATCAACTTCAAAAAAATGTCGATCATTGGTGGAAGACATCTAAAGCAACAGTATTTTTGGCTGATGCTACCGTGACTTGAGCTGACTTTGTCAAGGAATTCTTAGGGAAATATTTCTCTGATTACGCCCATGACAAGAGGGTAATAGAGTTCATGCAATTAAAGCAAAATGATCTGACGGTAGATCAGTTTGAAGCAAAGTTTGCGGAACTGTCAAGGTTCACCCTGAAGTTAGTGGAAAATAAGGAAGATAAGTCTAAAAAGTTTTGAGATATGGATTGAGGCCAAATATATTCGAAGCTGGTTAGTACCCTGAATTTGAAAGACTATAAATGAGTTGTACGACGGAGCTCAACTTGAAGAAAGAAACTTGGCGGAGCTGACAGCAAAAACAACTTTCCAACTACTACCTATTCATCAACCCGTTCAACCTAACTTTGGTCATGACAAGAGATGCGACAAGAGACCCATGGGAAAGAAACCATTTACCTTTAATAAAAGAAACAACAATAGAGGGCTTGAGTTCGCATAGGGGATGCAATATCAAAACAATGGTTGTCAAACTTGTGGAAAACAACACAGAAATGCGCTGTACCTAGCTCGAATCAGAGCTTGTTTTGGATGTGCATAGCGAGGTCACATGGTGTGTGTCACGACCTAATCCGAATATCAGACGACTACAAAAAAATCAGGTTTTAGCAATGGAATTTGCGACGAAAAATTTGGCAAAATTCGTCGCAAAACTTAGTTGCGACGAAATTTGCGACGAAAAAACTTTCGTCGCCAATTCGGCGTCGCAAAATTTAGCGACGAAAAATTTGAAATTTCGTCGCTAATTTGCGACAAGAAGCATTTGTCGCAAACTCGTCGCTAATTTGCGACGAGCGGGATTCGTCGCAAAATTCTTCGCTAATTTGAGACAAGAAGCGTTCGTCGCAAAATTCGTCGCAAATCATTCGTCCCAAAATTCGTCGCTAATTTGAGACGAGAAGCTTTCGTCGCAAAATTCGTTGCTAATTTGAGACGAGAAGCATTCGTCGCAAAATTCGTCGCAAATCATTCGTCGCTAATTTGAGCCGAGAAGAATTCGTCGCAAAATTCGTCGCTAATTTGAGACGAGAAGCATTCGTCGCAAAATTCGTCGCAAATCATCCGTCGCTAATTTGAGACGAGAAGCATTCGTCACAAAATTCGTTGCTAATTTGAGACGAGAAGCATTCGTGGCCAAATTCATGGCGAAATTTATCGCTAATTAGCGACGAACCAGCAAGAGAATTTGCCACGAAAGTTACGACGAAAATAGCGACGAAAATAATTTCATGGCCGACTTTGGTCAGAAAATTTAGCAACGACATTTGCCATGAAAATTTTCGTCGGTAATTCATTACCCACGAAAAAAATGTAATTTTCGTCGCTAAATATATATAACGACATTTGCAACGACATATCACGGTGCTCTGTGACTCCAACTAAAAATGTTCCTAACCTCCCATTTGAATCTCCCCACACTTTCATAGTCATTAAAATATAAACGTAAAGTGACGAGTTACTATATACCATGCAAATTCCAATTATGTGCATTGCCAAGTTTTCCCGATTAGTGTCTTTTTCCCTAAGACATTAATTAACATGATACTTTGACTAATCGTTACCAAAAAAGAAACACGATGCTTCGACTAATACCACATCCATAAAAGTTCAATGAAAAAGTTCAAGTACAGACCTTTAGACAGGTAAAATCTTCATGAATTGCTGGATCTAACAATAACCTCCTTGTCTGTCAACAAAGAAATATGAACAGGTGAAGATTATTTTCTTCTGTTTAATGGGGAAAATTAGATTTGATTTTCTTGCGCCAGTCAAATGCCGAGATTGTCCATCAATTGTACTGGCAAGGTTCTTCAACAGGTGAGACAGCAGGTCCTGATCTTTGTAAGAACTAAGTTACTTGCTGCAAGTCAGAGGAGCCAAGACTGTCATATCTCTAGAATGAAATTAGCAAAAAAATGAAATAAATAAATAGTCTCAAGTTATGCACAAATCATATAGTCCATTGTTGTATGAGCTATAGATCTTTATTTAATGTGAATTAGATGTTGTGATTTCAGCAGTAAGTAAAAATCATAATAAATAGCTGGTTAAGTTCTATATGTATTCTTCAAGACCTGTGATACTGAAATAGAAATTATAAGAAACAGTGTGAGGCAGTAAAACCATGAAATGACAAGAAAGAGTTGACACATGTTGTCCATTTCTCGCACCCGTATCAAAAAGCATGCTTTTTGAAAAAAAAAAGGTTTTAGCTACAAAGGCTATTTAGCGAGTTAATGAAATTCATTTCATACACTATGATGGCAGAGAAAATCCGCACTTCTCACTATTGACTTGACAGAACTGCTCTAGGGTACACTTCAGTAGTCTTACGCTCTTTTCTCACTAGACTAATCAAGCAACTCAAGGATTATCCTACTTTGCACAAGGTGGTCGATTAGGAAACCTTCATGCGCATGATGATCACAACAATCTTATAGTTTCTTTACTATGAAGAAATGTGCATACCCTGCTCTTTTTGCCATTTAGAGTTCAATTTAAGATCCAACTATATTTGGAAAGCACCAAAAGTTTGGTTTTAATAAATCCAGAAGTGACTTACTCTCACAGATCTTGGATGTATCCTTTCAAGCGGAAAATAGGTCGATTGCCTTCTACCATGTATTTGGCAGCTTCATATGGCTCATAACTGGACATCGTAGATCTCCTTCAAGCATCTGTACATTGAAGATATTATCAAGACAACCAACTTCAACTACTTTAATCCTTGATATCCAAGCCAAAGACAATTACCTCGTATATCAGCATATAGCTAAAATCAAATCGACAGAATAACTTTAGGATAGCTCCTTAAAAGCATAACCTAGCAAAAACAGGTGTCCTTTTCTTCTGGCTTTGCAAATCTGTAGATGGTGCTGCAAGTTTCATTATTAACCGAAGGAGTAAATTCATGTTTATCTGGATACATAAGCACATGATCCACGTTACCTTCACACAAATGGATCAGAAATATCTTCTGTTGCACAACACCATTGAAAATCACATGAGAAAAATGTACTTACATTACCAATCTGTCATCTGAAAGAGATGGAAGAGTGCGTTTGACAGCAACTGGTGTCCCTCTCCAACATGCTCTCAATATCTCACCAAAGGATCCCTAGATGTACAGCAGCTATTAATGAGATTGCACGCAGAACAAGAGCGTGTATGACAACTTTGGCATAATCATTGCCTTGGAGTTAGAAACTGCAAATGGAATCTATAATGCACAATAAGAAGAAGCATCAAAAAGAGATGATGAACTAGTAGTGGTGCAGTAAAAGTTCCACAACCCCAGATGAAGATTCTGGAGGTACTTTTGAGCTCAATGCAAACAATGTAGTGAAATAAACTGCACAAATGGCATTATCTGCAGCTGGCCCAGCAGCTTGAATTGATGGAAACCTCAAGAGCATCAGCTACTGCGACCTAATTGACAGCTGGACACAACAAGGGGCAAATATGATCATTAGTTGTAGATAGATAAAGATAATGACAAGTTTTTCATAACTTAACAAAAACAAAAAAAACCTTTGGCAGACCATTACAAGCTTTGATAACATGGAAAAATATGATACAGCAATTCAACATTGTAGAGATGCTGAAATAACTTGTGCTAACATATTTTCTTTTATTCAAGGACAATTCATTAAAGTGTTATTCATGACGTGAACAAAGCTGGAAAGTGGGGTGGTAACAAACTTCTCCTTGTCACGAATGAGTTCAAATATGATCATAATAAAGAATCATTTGCTGTTCTTAACTTGCTTCCCTCATTGTCATGGAGCAAGAAGCAGATTTACAGGTAGAACTAAAAGGAAAGACTTTAATTGAAGAAGGAAGTTCAAGTTAATTCAATAAACGACAAATTCATGCTGATTTTCTATGCTTTTCCATACGATTGACAGTTTAGCTAACTCACGTACCACGACACAAGTACAAGATAGGCCTAACATGGCTTTAGGTAAGACTATATGTTCAGGTACTATTCCAATTAGCTTACACTCATTTGCAGAAACATTATTAAGTATCAGAGCTGCAGTTCACATCATTCTACTCCACAAAAAGTTGTAAAAGGCGAATGCTCAGAAGTTAACTTAGGCAATGAGCTAGTTTTACATTAGGTATAAATAATAACCTCACGGAGTATCTCTTATAGATATACCCAAATAGAGTCGATTGCAATGTCCAGTTCAACTACCAAACTCAAATGACCGCAGTTCATGTTCTGTCACAGTAAACTACTGACCCCTTCAAGCTTGTGTGCCCATCAACCAAAGCTTCAGGTCAAATAAACATAGATCTACCAATTTTGCTCATGTTCTGTCACAGTAAGCTACTGAATCTACCAATTTTGCTCATGCAAAGGAGACTGAACAAACAAATTCCTGTCACTGAATCCATTGGAGCCGACTACCTTTGGACAAAAAAAGCAGAGAAACCAAATCGCTTCACTCAACAACCAGATCCCCAACACAAATGCACAAATCAGCACAATCCAACACAAAACGAATTTCGAGCATCCCCAACAAATCAAGAACAAAAACCTAGCTCGCTTGCAAGTCAACTTTTAGTGTGGAAACAGATCCCCCCGAATTCAAGAAAAGACCCAATCAAGAACTGCGCAACCTAGAAGAGAAAACACTAATCTGAGGTCAAAGAAACGAACCTCAAATCCCTTGAAAGACCGAGTCAAACTGTGCCCTATCCACACTTGACTTGGAATCTCCCCGATGGCTTCACTCGATGAAGACCTCGCTAAGCAGAGAGTTCTGCGATGGAGAAGACGGCGCCAAATTGAAGAAGCGGTCGAGCTCGAGTTGCACACGATTTGGGCGCGCACATGGAGAGAAATCC
>JAGVVM010023002.1:0-10998 GCA_019149425.1 Psidium friedrichsthalianum | reverse complement strand
AGTTTTTAGATATTAATGTGATTATAGTTGGAAAGAAATCGTTTGCAATCACAAAAGAATGACAAAACTGTTGCAAAGTTCATGCTCATTTTCATATGATAATGAATATAATTAGGTTACGCGAGATATCAATGTTTTAAAAATAGAGAATACGGCAATGGTGTGCTTTTTTAGGTTAATTTAGATCGGTAATTTATAAATCGGTTAATAAATATAAAGGGTTGCTAACCAAGTTAAATATAAATAGGCAATTTAATAGAAAAAATTGATAGACCAGGAAAAGAAAATATTTAAACATTGATAAATAATCAAATGGGAGTTTATAGCTAGAAACCAGTGGACCATACAATATACAAAAGTTTGTCAACCACTAAATTAGATTGGTATTTCATGTAAGTGTGAGTAAATCAAACCATTTGTAAGTTATTTAAATAAAGTTGGTAAGTTAGTACAGTAAATTTTAATTTGCAGACTACAAAAAAAGATTGACAATCAGCAGCATCAAAAGAAATTTGCAACTCTTGGAGGCCTTTTTAATCTAGACTGTTATCCCTAAAAGAAATACCCTGAGATCAATCATGATTCAGAATTCTAGACTTTCAAGTACAAAGAAACGATCTTAGTTCCCTATGTTTTACTTCTGTGCCCGGTTTTCCTGAAACAGAAATATGTTGACCAAGTTGCATCATTCTCAACACAGAATCAACAAGTCAATGGTTTCGTTTCCATTTCTCTGTGGAAAATCACATTCAAGCTAAGTCTCTACTCTGGATTTTTCTGTCGATCATGACTTTACACATTCCTAACCGTGAGCGAGAGCACAAATAGAAGGAAAGAGGAAGCTGAACTTACCCCCACACGACGGACTGCCTAATCTTCTCGCAAGCAAGTGAAGGGTGGCGACCAGTAGAAACCAGCAGATATTGATGTGATTGGAGGAGGAGGGAGGAGAAGCAGACTTGAGAGCCATTTTCTTCATTTTCTCTTTCGAATTTTTTTTCGATCTTCCTTTTTCTTGAGGTGGTGGAGGGTTTTAAAAGATATGATCCATAGCTACATTGATGCTGATGTGGTTCTCCTAAAAAGTCAACTGTGTCTTGGTCAAGTGTGGCGTGCACTAATGGATGGAGAGACCTGGTTGGTTTTAGACTTTTAGGAAAGAGTCGTCCTCACGAAGTGAATCCCCTCTTGGCACCAAGGAAGTAGGCCGATGACACTTTCTCTGTCACTCACTTTTTTTTCGAATTTAGGCTTGCCGGCTAAAGGCGATTTGCCAGTGAGGGATTACCACTTAGTAACGTGCACTGCTGCCGGCGATATTGGCTGCTACCGGTGAGAATTTCATTCCCTCCAACGTCGCTAAATAATCTTGGTTTGCACTGTTGGGAGCACGCAGCAGAAGTCCGATACTTTACTCGGGGAGATTCGCCAAGAGGGAGCCCAAGTCCGAGCCCATCAATATATCCAGTTGGACCCACCTTCACTCAAGCTTAAGCCAATGAGTTATGGGCCAACTTGGGATATATTAACTGTCCAGACCACTCAATTTTCCGATGTGGGACTTCTCTTAACACAACTCACACGTGTAATCCTAACAGGCACATTAATTGTAGTCAATTTGAAGATGGAAATTTTAATGAGTAGGACCATCTTTTATTTTAAAAAAGAAGAAGCAGTAGAATAGAGAGGTTTGTAAAGTCCGAATGTCCACTTCCATGAAAGGATGCGTCCCCAATTTCCCTTTTGGAATTATATTCTTCAATCATGTCCTTAGCGTAAGTTTTTGAAATGATTTACTGAATTTTCAAAAGCAGACTATACATTTTTTCAAGGTGAAACTTTTGCTCATAGAAGATAAAGGATTTGAAAAATATTTTTCCAAAAAATGATCGTTGTTGCTTGAAATAATTAAGTCAATTATTATTTTTTTATTATCGAGAGGAATAAATGTCTAAGAATTTTAGTGGTGGTGAAAATAATTTTTAATAATTATTTTTAGGAAACTATTTTTTAAGTAATTCATTTTCGCAAAATAACAAAGCTTAAATGTTGTCTATTGAGAAGTATTGCTATTTGTATAATAAAGTGACTCCAAATGCTCGGGGACGATGATCCACTTTTCCTGTTCTGATTCTTCCTCATCTCATCCATCAAATTTTAAGTCTCAAAGAGTGTTAGAAAGTTTGGCCCAAATTCTAACGTTGATAGGTGGAGAAAGGCCATTTTTCATATATAAAGAGCATAAAACCTTATTATTGAGCGAAGCGAGATATTTCGACAAAGAGATTATACTATTTATACTTATAAATTTTCAAATAAGAACAAATCAATTGAGAATCTTCGTAAACGCAGTCATCCTTGGAAAAGATGATATATCCTCAATGAAAAGGAGTACATATGCTTTATTCAGGTCCTCCGATGGGATGAAAAACACTACCTTAAGAACAGGTTTTCATGAACATCGTGCAGGTAGAACTAGAAAATCAAGGAACAATACATAGAAATATCTTGATACACTAAAGTGAATCGTATAACAAGTACTCCAGCGGTTAAGAACTAAATATCCTGAACGGGACCTTTGGCACTGGACCTCAAGAAGCTTCCATGATTTAATGGTCTGCATTACAAAAAAAAAAAAAAATCATTTTGTTTAAAGGTATTTCACAGACAAAATATCGACAAAATTGTCTGTCTCCTAGGATTTTATGAAACAAATGGAGTAGAGATATATAAGATAGTCTATTGTTCTAAAAAAAGGGTATGAGAGTGCTTACGGCATCCTGGGGAAAGAGATGGATTGTTTCCGCCCGAACCGAACCTGCAAACACGAACGAATATTATATGAACTCTGGCTTTGATTCTAAGAATAATGTGACGAATATACGAAGAGCAAATAATAATGTGATGGATAAAATCAATCAAGTAAATGAAGGAGCCAAGCAGAAACTTGTGCTCATTTATAGGATCCGAATCAAGCTATACGGTACGATCTCATAGAATTGACGACAAACAGATACCTGCAAACAAATTAAGTCGCCTTTTATTTTTGACATATTGGACCTTCCTTAGGCGAAAGCCCTATATAATCTTACTCTAATCCCATCTTATTGAAAACGCAAATGTAGAGAGAGAGAGAGAGAGAGAGAGAGAGAGAGAGAGAGAGAGAGAGAGAGAGAGGTGTACCATTTTGACTACCATGAGACCACAACCTTGAGGATTGATGGACCTTCCAGCCGAGGTAAAATGAAGATGGAGGAGCAGCATCATAATAATGCAGCAAACTATGTTATGAGCAAAGTGTTGCTTCCCTTTTCTCTCTCTCTCTCTGTTAATACCTGATAAGGAAGTTTATCTCCATCTAATTTATACAGGAACCAATTGACCTACAATGCGTAATTGTACGCCGTCTTCTAGGACTATAGAAGGAGGAAAATATTTGTTTTGACCATGAAAGAAGCGGTCTTTTATAGTGTTTAACACTAAATTTGCTCTGTTTGATTCATTAAAAATATTTTCTTATAAAACATTTTACTCAATATCTGGTGTTTTGTGGGCAGAAAATATGTGGTCAAGGATCTTTACCCAAAAAAAAAAAAGAATGTGGTCAAAGAAAATATTTTCCAGTCAATAGAAAATATCACTTCTAAATCTGAGGAGAAAATGATTTCCTTTTATTGAGAAAGGGAAGTTATTTTTCCCCTCTCTCTCTCTCGTGTGAGTGACAAAGCGAAACCACTTTCTGAAATAAAATAATAAAAAATATTCCTCTCTCTTCCTCCCTCCCTCCTTGTTCTCTCTTTTCCATGCTTTCCACTCCGATTCCAAACAATGGAGCTGCGATATGGGAACTTCGCCTTGACATCGAGCTCAAGGCGGTGAGGTGACCGCTCGCCAATGGCGAGCTCGAGGCAGTGAGGCGAGCGCTCGCCAGATCTGAACAGGTAGGCAGGAAGGGAGAATTTTCGAGCTTATCTTCTTTGAAAAACCTGGGAGAGAATTTGCTGCCGTTGGCCTCGAGGTGGCGCTGTATGTATGGGGCAATCTGAGGCACACTATCGATCTGATGGCGGCGGCGGCTGCTTGGTATGAGTGCAGTGAAAGTGGTGATGATGGTGGTGGTGGGATTGGGAGTGGGTTAGCTGTGACGATGATGAGGAGGGAGAATGCAATAAACGTGGGGTGGGAAAATATCTAAAATATAAAATAAAACATAAAAAGTAATAAAAATTATTTTTTGAAAATAAAAAAGATATGGTACTAAAAATAAAAATCATTAAATGAGTGCACGGAAGAAAATCAAATCGAATTTTCTACACCAAACGATAGAAAATGTTGTCTACTTCATTTTTTGATTTTAGCAAAATACCAGGAAATCATCATTTTTTTTTTGAAAAAATGAGTTGGTGCAAAAGTGTCATATATTTTCACGAAACAAACGGAGTTTTTGTCTAATTGTACCTCAATAGTTGGCTCTCCTATATTTGTACAGGAGTTTAACCTACGGCGCGAAGTCATGCGCCCGTCTTCCCAGGCAACAAAGGAGGGAAATATTTGTTTGACCTAGATCGAAGCCGTCATCTCAGTCTTGAATATTAGCTCTCATTCACAATAATAATCAGAGCGTTTTAACTAATTCAGAAGAAAAATAGCTTCTGTTTTGTTAAGGGGTGATAGAGATGGTATGCAACTTCGAGGGTATGTAACCCTAGAGGACTTAATCTATGTCTAGTTTATATCTGCATGTCGTGTACGGTAAGTGGGAAGATAAGTTTATAGTCCACGGTGTGGATTAGATTACTGATAGCGGTCTCTTGGTTTGTTATATCATCACATGATACTTAATATAAGATTAACAAGTAAAGCTGTCCCGACGGGATTTCATATGCAAGCTCATTGAAGATATCGATATGTCCTGTCATGGGAAATCGAGGAAAGATATAAGAAAGGGGATTGGAAAGGGGATACATCGGAGATTCCAACAAGGTAAGTCCAAAATAATATGTGCTATTGTTAGATATATGCCCTAAAGTACTATGTAATAGTTACATATTAGGGATTTCGGTTGTATTTCATTCATTATTGAATTAATGGCAAAGACGTTGTTTATTCATTTGTCCAATTATTTATATATATGAATAAATTCCATAAGATCAGTTATGACTAGACCTATTCTTGAGACGTCAAGAATATGTGTGGCTGGTCACAGTTAGATTGAATCTTTAAATTGTTCCCGGTCGATGGATCATTAAGTGGATATAATGATCCTGTTGAGGCCGGTATGTTCTTAACTTCGCTTTTAAGTATTGGATTCCTAAAGGAATGACGAGTCACGAGTCATTGAGTATTGCGATACCCGAATTGGAACACAGGTGCTTGTACTAAACAAGTTCACTGAACGCGACACACATTTAACGATTAGCAACATTGAAGCTTTTAGTGTGGTCAATGTCTAATCGTTCATGCTCAAGTGTTGTATAAATAATCCTTGAACCTGAGGTACAGTGTTGACTTGTACGTTGATGGCTATGCTTCACAGTGCGCATATTGGCGGTTCGCTAATCCGTCTCTGTATTTGATGGTTATAGTTCATGCACACATGAAGTCACACGTGTGCACAAAACGGAATCTGTTTCCTTGTTACATGCAAGGTACGATCTAGTTGTGACAATGCATTGAAATCATCAGTGGGGTTGTAGTCGAGAATAAATGTTTATGTCTTGTACAAATGCATGTCAATTAGATTTGTGCATGTGATCGAATTGGTGGCCTGACAAATATTCCATGACCTTTGTTCGATCGGGACATAGTAAGACAGAGGGATTGAATTACACTGTAACTAGAGCTGACAGGTTCATTATGTTCTTAAAATATTCACACTGTCTGGGTAGCCATGACATATTGCTAGATGTCACTCATGACTTGTAGGACCTAGTGGTTGATCGGGACAATCAATTCTCTTGGAAGTACTAATTTGTTAGTGCTTGTCTTACTATCAGCTTAGTGATGAACTTAGGGATGTCACACACCTTAATTAATACATGACGACGTTGAACGGAAAATATGATATTGCAAATATGTTGCAATCACGACTATCGAATTAGTCGGATTGAAATTAAATTAAATTGGATTTAATTTGATTCTTATTTTTGATCTTTGACGTACGTGCATACGATGCGCACACACTCTTAAAATGGGACACATATTGATGTATCCAAAATGCACGCATGTGATCGCACTATCTTATTTTTATAAATTATATATAGATATAATTTATGGATATATTTACATATATATAATTTTATATTATGTTGCACGCACATATTGATGTGCGTTCATCAGATATGGTCAGCACAAATTGTGCTGACCATGAGGTTTCTTTATATAAAATTAAAAAAAAAGGTAACAAACAGAAGAAAAAGTAGTGCATTTTGATTTATTCATTGCACGTGGTCAGCAAAGGTTGTTGACCACGATCAACAACTCTTGCTGACCGTGCAACGCACGCTAATCGTGCGTTTGTGCCAAAAACGCACGACGTGCACGATCAGTAACCGTCACTGATCGTGCACGTAGTACATCGTTTTAATTTGTAAAAGTTGTAGGTGTGAAAAAAAAACACGAAGCGTTCGTAATTCTAGAGAGTGCCGCAAGAGAACTAGAGAGGAAAAATCAAAAAATTCTCTCTGCGATTTTTGTTCTTGCGGCGACCGAAAAATCAAGTACGTAGAGAGTTATCATCACGAGATTGCTAGCACAATCAAGTGTGTAGTTTTTCTGCATCGTCTTTTTTCCGTTCGTCATACGTTTGGTGGTGTGTTTGAACTAGAGGTCCGACGCTTGTGGGACTCGTACCGAAGAATATTTGGACCAACCCGTTTCAAGCACGCTACAAGAGATAATTCGTTTAACCCTCTTCGTTTAATTTGAATTTTGATTTAAACGCACGAACAACGCCTCTGGAGATACATGTACGGGTTTTTATTTCCGCTGCGTTTATTGTTAATTTTTGTCTATGCATGTTACGTGAATCCCAACAGCTATACCGAATAATATGTGCTTTGGTATTCTTATTGTTAGAGGATGGTGATCCTTTAGCCAAGTTTTTGCGATCAAGGTGTTCTATCTCCAATGGTAACCCTATCACTTCATCCATAATACCTATCGAGCATGCGGCCCGGGAAAGGGAAATTGGCTGAGAGGGACGCTTACTTTCAAGTATGGGGTTCAACTCGCATACTTTGTGAAGAAGTAGAGTAGAAGTTTGAAAGAGAGGAGAGTTAGCGCATGACGGACAGAAAAGAAATCCCTAGCATAACATGCACGTACTCTCTCTTGCTAGCAAAGCCGCTATCGCCTCATCCAAATTACTCTCTCTCTCAATGGCCAAAAGTTGGTCGCTAGGGCATTGTAGCGTCTCCTCTTCAAAAGGTAATGTGCCAAATCTCATTGTCGTTCGTAAGTTCATAGAAAGAGAGATGCAAGGCGCAATGACGGAGGGAGCCAAAGTTCAAGAAGAAGCTAAAGGCGAGCAAAGCATATGATTTCTTCGACATCACGATGAAGCGTGAGTGGTGAAGGAGTGCGCAGAGAATTTGCATTACTGTCGAGGGACGCAATGGATGGCTTCGATCCGGGAGGAGGAAGATGGGTAGGGTGACAACCAAGATAGGAGAAAAATAGGAGTAAGCACACTACGAGTGACACAACTTTTGTACATCGATCACTTAAGTACCATAACCTTTTTTTCACTCATTTGAGTACTAAATCGGAGCAAAATCATTCACTTAAGTGCTACTTTCGGCAAATCATCCTTCGTGGGCTTTTTTTGTCAATTTATTTATTTTTCAAGGACAAGTGGGTTTTAAAAAAATTAAAATATTTTCTAGAATATTTTCTAATTTTTTTAAATTTATTTTGATATTTTTCTTTTTATTTTACTTTTATTACTTTTTTCGTCTTTGCTGGCAACCCTCGCTAGCCATGACCAGCTAGCCCAGGGGCGAAGGGTCGCCTCGCCCTAGGCTGCCGAGGCTGCGACGGCCATCGTGGGCAAGGTGGCCCTCCGCCCATAGGCCAACCAATTGTGGGCAACGGTCATCGTGGACTCAGTGACCATAGGTGAGGGCGCGAAGGGCCTCATCAGATTCGGGCAAAGGCCTCACTGACCATGGGTGAGGCATGGCAGGCAGTGCAACAAGGGCCTTTGCGCTCACCTGCGATTGTTGAGGCGGCGACAGCTGTCGCCCAAGGCTGTTGTAACCCTGTCGACCAAGGGCGAGGTGGCCCTCTCCCTTAGGGTCACTGGTGACCCTCATCGGCCAAGGGACAAAAACAAAGAAAAACCAAAATAAAAGAAAAATTGAAAACAAATAAAAAATTAGGAAAAAATTCACGTGTACATTAAAATATTCAAATAATTATTTCGCTGGTGCCACATTAGCTTTTCTGGTGTCTACGTCAGCTTTTCCGGTATCCACGTAATCAATAGTACTTAAGTGGTTGATTTCTCAAATTTATGGTATTCCAATGAGAAAAAAATAAGTTTGTGGTACTCGTAGTGCACTTACCTTGAGATAAATACATTGGGGTTGACCATGGCAGTGATGGGGATGAGGGAGGTGTTGACACCTAAATTTTGACTACATTTTCTTAATTACTAATTTTTTGCATAGAAAATTAGGGACTAATCTTAGTCTCTATTCAAAAATATATATATATATATATATTTAATTCACTTTCATATAGTCCGCATTTAGAGTAGTTACATGTCACATTCAATATAATTCGGACCGACGTCGAATGGTTAGGCGAATGCTCTGAACAGAGCCATAAGCAAAGTTGAGCTCATATACGTGCATGCATCGTCGGTTTAATTATTTGTTGCAATTTGCTTCACCTACATTGCTGGTGTGGACACTGGAGTAGTGGCCTCTTATGGTACTTCCTTTTGTTTCCCTTCAAAGTTGAAACACTCTCCAAATGCAAGACTTCTCCTCCGTTGATGTCAAGTTGCAAGTGTATGAATGGGTGGAGAATAAAAAATGGCAGAAGAAGAGGGCAATTGGATGTTCAGAAACATTAAAGAAGAACACGCGTGAGAAAGGAATGAGAAAAGCATGAGAGGGAGACTTACTTCAGTGGGAATCTCATGATGAATTAGTCCACGATTTAGGTCCCTTCGGTGGTGGAAGAATTAAAAAATGATGAAATAAAATGATGAGTGGGATGAATGGAGGGAGGTGGACGGCACTTGATGGATAGTGGGCAGAAAATTAGAGAGCACAATTGAATACATGGCCACGTGGAATTCTTCAAGGGAGACAATCCTAAAATGATGCTCACTTTTGGCATCCACCACCAGAGAACGGGATAAAAGGGGGCGTGAGGAGGAAGATAGAGAGGAGAAAAGAATTTGAAAACGGTGGCGGTCTCGGTCCCTCTGGCTCTCGGTCTCTCTCCTCTCCTCTCGGGGTTTGCGCCATAACGATCGTGTTTTCCTTCGAGCGGCGCGTCGAGTATCAAAGCGATGGACATCGCTCCTCCGATGTTGCCCTCCTAAGCGGCGTCAGATCCGTCACTGCCAAACGCCGAGGAGTTCCGGGCTGTCCTCAAGAGCAAGCTCAACTTGGCTTGCGCTGCCGTTGCTCTGTCTCGAGAAACAAACGCAAGAAGCACGGGTCCTCTTTCCCGAGAACTTAGCCGCGAAGTCGCTGAATAGCCCTATCATCTAGTTTAATCAAAGTTGCTCGCCTAAGCTTTGGAGCAACCCGTCTCGCGCTATTGTTCAGCTGCAATTCAGCCTTAATCCCGAGACTCGCAAGTCAATTTGTCATTAAAAGGAAGCCACAAGGAGCTGCCTTTCAACATCTATTTTGTCGCGCACATGCTGGAATTGTTTTCGAGAAATAAGCTCGCCCCAGAGAGCTTAACCCGGTTTCTTGATAGTATTAGTGACGTGGAATTTGCGGAAAATGCGAGAGACCGATGGCTGTTGTTGGAGCATGATTACGGATAGATACATGGGTGTTGAAGCTGAAGCTGCTCTCGCCTCACTGGTTGGTCAATTCGTAAAGCATAGTAAACTCGACGAAACAGTGCAGATTCTTGCGAGCATGAACTCACGTGATTATAAACCCTCTCTAGATATATTCAACGTCGTGCTGTGTGCTCTTGCGGAGGAGAAGAGGGGATTGAGGGATATTATTTTTGTATATAAAGGAATGGTCAAAGCAAGAAGAGTACCAACGATCGAGATTTTAAATTATTTGTTAGAAGTTCTACTTCAGGCTGATATGGCCGATTCTGCTTTGGATCAATATGAAAAAATGGATAGGAAGGGGTGCACCCCAAACAGGTGGACCTTCGAGATACTTGCTGAGAATCACCTTGCTAAAATTTAGTGGGTGAATCGCGTACGTTGTTGCGCGAGATGCCGTTCCTGTGCGTAGACGGATGATTTGGGGGCGGCTTCTTCTTCTATGAGTTTTCATGAGTGAGATGTCCGCAAAAATTCCTCTTTTTTTCGCGAACTGCCATGTGATCCCAATTCGGTTCAAATTCGGAAAGTTCAGTCGCCAGTCAGGTAAATTTCTTATCTCTAGCACTTTGCGTATTTATTTGAAATGCATGTCAGAAATTTCTAAAAAATTGCATGTAGATAATTGTTATATATGGGTTAGAATTGACACGTTTAAATTAAATCGCATCGTAGAATAAAATTATATTAGATAGATTGCACGCTTAATCGATTCCTTTGGAATAAATTAAATTAGATTTTATGTTAGGATAGAATGTACATGTTTAGGCCTAATTTATTTTAGAACCAAAAAGTAAAAATAAAGAATAAAAAAATCATAAAAATAAAAAAATCTAAAATAAAAAGGGTCATCTCTGTTATGTCATCGTATATTCATGTCACATTTTCGTGTCATTTAGAGTTGCATGTTTAGGTTAATTAATTAATTCATCATGTAGAATGCATGTTAAAATTATATTTAA
>JAGVVM010022999.1:0-19422 GCA_019149425.1 Psidium friedrichsthalianum | reverse complement strand
TTCGCCATCTGATTATTCTTTACGTAGAGTTATATGCATGTTGTGTGGAGTACATTATATTGGAGAGCGATAACTTGTCGTCGCTGTTCCCCAACGCGTACATGAGTTTAGCCGATTTATCTGGACTACACATTTTGGCAGGAAAAGTCATGCTTTTCAGACACCAACTGTTTCTGAAGCTACTCACCACATCATCGACGCCAATAGCCCGACGGTATTCAGTGTCTCGAACGACGATAGCTGCTGCTCTTCAACGACGACCAACGTTGTTTGCTGTGCCCTCGTTCCAGCGGCTACAACCCTCCTTTTTGGAAGTTGAGTCTGCTATCTCGAGGTCTACAATGCCTGCGATCAGACTCGTTCGTGCCGTTCAAGCTTATTGCTCCTGTTGCCGTGCCGCCGCACCAACGTCGCCGTTAAGCTTTTGTCGGACTCGGATCTGTTTATGGCCTGACGGCCGCCACCTGGCGGCAACCCATGGTTAGAGGTTACCCTCGTAAGTTGCTCCGATCTTTGTTAATGTTTGCTTCGTACTTGGTGTTGGAAAATGAAATAATTAAAAAAAAGGCAAAAAAATCGAGGTTGCTGGAGTCATTTAGTTAGGCTAGAGTGTTGGTCCGTTGATGTTGGTGTTTGTCGGCATTGTCGTCGGAGGTAGTGGTGCCAATGGTCAATGGCTCCTAACGGCATTGAAGATGACTAATGACAAAGGTTGGGGGCGGTCCCAGTAGGGTTTGGTTGATGAAGCTCAACAATAGAGAACACCCATGAAGGAGATGATGGAAATAATAAGTAAAAAAGAAAAGAGCAAAACAAAGAAGAGGTCAAAGGAAAAGATGAAAAATGGTAAGAGAGAACTCTCGGTTTTGAGAGCTCTGATTGAGAAAGGACGAGAGTAGAGTTCTCTCCAGAGGTTCAGAGGAGGTGATCTCCAAAGTGAAAAAAGAAAAACCTTAGTTTTGAGACCAAAAGAAAAGAGGGTCTGAGAGTGAAAAATAAGGGGAACAAAAAGAGAATAATAAAATAAAATAAAATAAAGCAAAGAAAGAAAAGTCAAAGAAAGAATTGAAAAAGGGGACAAAAGGCAAAAGAAGTTCTGCCTTTATATTTAATCATGGAAAAGTGAAAAACCAGAAAAAGACAAATAATAATAACAATAATAATAATAATAATAATAAATAATAAATAGAAATTTCTAGATTAGCAAAAGAAAGATTGAATTTGGGTCTGATTTGGTTTTGGGCTGTGTGAGGGCTTAGGAGAGAAATTGATCAGAGTTGGCCTCAACTGGTGGGTCTTGTTTTTTTGAATTGGGCTAGGTCTAGGTTTAATGTCAAATTGGGCTTTAGAATGTGGGCTTTTTTTCTTTTTAGATTTTTGTTTGGGCCTTCAAGCCCCCTTCTTATTTTGCTGGTTTAGAAGGGTTGGGCTTAGAAGCCCAGCCCAGATCACAAATTTTCGAAATATATAATATTAAAAAAATAAAAAAAAAAATTAAAAAAATTCTTAGAAATTCTAAAAATTGGAAAAAATTATAAAAATTACAAAACGGGTCGTTTCAACCAACCAATCTTATTTTGATGGTTTTTCCCTTAATCTTTTCAAAATGATGATTTTACCCCCTATGGGTAAATCGTCTCAAAAATTCGAAAAATTCTCCAAAATTCACAACAAATAAAAAATGGTCAAGGCTGATTGGCCAACCATATTTTGTGACTTTAACTCTCGTTTCTTCATGAAATGATGATTTTGCCCTTCATGGGCAAATTGTCTCCAAAAAATCATGAAAAATTTCAAAAAATCTTGAAATTGTTAAATGGGCATATTCAATTGGCCAACTCTATTTTTGATGATTGGGGTTCCAAATCCCTTCAAAATTTATAATTTCGCCCTTTGGGCAAATTATCCCCCAAAATGATGAGTTTGCCTTTGATAGGCAAATCGCCTCCAAATCATCCTAAACTCTTCCAAATCTCTAGACACACCATTCTCTAAGCCAATAGCTTTTATTAGAGGTCAATGTATGATTTGATGAGTTTTATCCACATGCTTTTGATCTTTGATTTGCGCACCTATCTTACTGATTGTGATTAATAGGTTAGTTGTTTCCATCTGCATGAACTCTTGAATTTTAGGATTCCCTCATCTAATTCATCTGCATGAAATCATAGTCAAGGAAATCGCTCAACTTCGATGCCGAAAAGGCGTCAATGGCAACATTTGTGTAACTAAGTCCTCGATCCCAAATCTCTGGTTCCATTAGAGTTGTACGGTTACTCCCACCGCCCGACGAGGTTTTCGGTTTATCTTCCTCAAAAATTGATGGTGACTCCGAAAGCACGTACACGTATGCACATAGCACTCGACCACACTTAAGGTCGAATCCGATAACCCGTCGCGATTTGATATGGGCTTGGGAAGGCCCAAGATAAGCCCGCTTGCTCTAGAGATAGCTTAGCAATCCACTAGCCGATCGAAGATCGGGTCATGACATCTCTGATAGTACTATCAGAGAAGCATTTCTCTATTTTGATTAGACTGACAAAATATATATATGGAATTTTTTTTGGTTGAAATTAGGCTTTGTAAGCGTAACAATCTTTGGGTAAGTGAGAAAAGTAACAACATCTTGTGAGCTACAAATTTTTGAAAGAGTGGACCTTATAATAATTGTTAACTATTTATTATTCATTTTTGTGGCTCCTTTAAATCTAACCGCGGGATAACATTTACATAAGCATTTCTCTTCTGATTATTATCATTAAGCAATTGGATAAGAAGCTTTCGATGCAAGTTCGTACATCCCTTTAGAACTACATGGCTTCTTCAAATCCTCATGTAACCGCCTTCACCCCCATGCCTTGCCCAACGATTCCTAATCTTCCAGAACTTGGTTCCATCTTTGGATGTCCCGTACCCAACCACGACGGCCACGGTTACTTGGAAAAATTGTCGTGGCCCACAAAGAAATATGTTTCTTTTAACTACTTGAAAAAAATATTTCTAAATATTGTGGACAATTTTTATAATTTAGGAAAATTATTTTTAAATTTTTATTAATTTATTTCTTTTTCTATTTTTTATTTTTTATTTTCATTTTTCCTTTTGCCTCCTTTGTCTGCCGATCGCCAAACCTTGGCGACAGCTGACAGCTTGACAACCAGTTGCAAGTGAGACCAATCCCAGTGAGCCTCGATGGTCACCCAAGTTGATGAGCTTGGGGCTTGTCAGATCCCAGCGAACCTAGAGCTCACTCAATCTAGGTGGGCATGAGCTTGGGACTCACCAGATCCCGATGACCTCGAGCTCACCAGATGGCTTGCTGAATTTCGGCAACCCAGTGAGCTTGAGGCTTATCGGATCCAGGTGAGCACGGGCTCGTCCAAGGCCGACGAGCTTGGGGCTTGCTAGATCTCGGCAAACTCAAGGCTCATCATCCATTCTCAGTAGTGGTAGGAGGAAAAAGGAAGAAAAGGAATAAAAAAAAGAATAGAAAAAAAGAAAAAAAATAAGAAAATTAAATAATAAAACATTCAAAATTCATTTTTTTTTAATTCAGAAATTTTGACTCATTAAGATAGTTACCATTTAAGACTCATTTAGTTTCTAAGTAACTCATTTATCACCCACTTAACTTATTTTAAGATATAATGCAATCCATTTATGACCCACCACTATTAAATATGGGTTCTAGACCCATTTTGCTACTTCTAAATATATCTTATCAATTCAAACTCGGATCCTTGATTTTAGTTTTATGTTCCATCATGTAATGTCTATCCTCTATACTTTTCATAGGAAGAATATATAGTCTCCTAATTGAAAGTGCATATGATTTAAACATATGACAATGGAAATCAAATAAGAATTTTCACATTTTGCCAATTAAGAATGCAATCACATGCAATTCGGCCTGCGCAAGGATTTAATTTGTGAGCACATGATGGGTATCCTTAGACTATGAGATTATCTCATTCCAAAAATTCAGTGTAATCCTCAATCTAAGATCTACACTAAAATGATCAACAAAATCAAATTACTAGTTAAAAACTCATACAATATCGAGCCACTCTGTGTTTGTCATGCGGGTTTTAGCTGCTTTTATTCATAGATAGATAGATAGATGGATAGATGGATAGATGGAAAAGACAGGGATATATTTGGTGGTATGCATCTTAGACTAAGGGAATTGCAGGTAAAACAAGAAAATTGAATCAAATTGAGGAATTAATACGTAATTCTCCTCATAAAATAGTGGCTACACCGTAGCCTCCTTACAAATACCACACTATAAGTAGGAAAGGAGCAACTCGTCATCTCATGATGCTTGTACTCCGTGTCTACATGTTTTGATTATCTCAGGCCACTGGATAAGAAGCTTGCGACGCGAGTCCGCACATTCCTTTCGAGCTACCAACACCTCTTTGAATCCTCATGTAACCCTCTTCGCCCCAAGTCTCCCCCCACGAGTTGCGGATCTTCCAGAACTCGGTTCCTTCCTCGCTCGTCCCGTACCCGACCACGACCACGGCATGGTCCAGCTGCTCGCTGCACTCCCCATTGAACACGCCGCCGCTGTAGCTCTTGAACTCCTGCCCGCCTGCAGCGATCCCCACCGAGACCGGCTGCTGCGCAACTGCCTTTAGGAGCTCCTCTTCACCGGGCTGCACGTCAGCGAAATCCTTGATCTGCACCGCCTGCTGGGCTGCTTTCGTCGAGTCGCAGGCACCGTCCATCCCTTCGTACATGTATGTGTCCTCAGACGCAATTCCTTTGTTATCGATGATGTACTCGAAAGCAATGTGCGGAAGACCGCCCTCGCAACCACCGGCTTCGGTATCGCAGTCGATTAATTGTTGCTCGGAGAGCACCGGCAAATTACCGCTTTTGATCTGCGTGATTCCTTCTACTGCTGCGAGTGCTGAGAATGCCCAACAGGAAGCTGCATTCGTACATTTAGTTTTGTCACCATTGGTATCTGGCTTCTCAAGATAGCTAGGCTCCTAATCTTATTTCTAAATGGAAGTCAAAATTGATCTCACGATTGGATGCATACGTTTAGAAACTTACCACATCGGCCTTGGTCCTTGATTTGATTCACGGCGCCTTTCTCCACCCAGTCGATGCTATCAGGAACATCCCCAGCATATTGATGGCTCAGCAACGCCGTCTTGGGGGACTTTGGTTGCTTAGATGCCAAGTATCCCGTGTGGCTCCGAACGAACTCGTCCTCAGTCAAGTCCGAGAAATGATTGAGGCCTAACTTGAAAGTCCGATTCCCGTATGCATTGAAATCTTTGATGAACTGCAAGTTCCTCTCAAAAATCTCCCGTCGTCTCTCCTTCTCCTCCGGGTTCTCGTAGGTCCGACCGTATTGGGCCATCCATTGCTCGTGCTGCTCAGCAACAATTGATCCATGCAACGTGCGGACCGACATCGCACGCCATGCCCAAGTGCTGAGAATTAGAGCAAGGGAGATGATGGTTTCACTCTTGAGAGGAAAAGCCATGGTACAAATTGGGAGTGGGATAGTGTGTTTGTCAGTGGAAAAACTCACAAGTGGATGATGAGATACCTGCACTCGACACGAATATATATACAGATTCTTGCTTGTGATAGCCGTACTCTATAAGCCATACAAAAAGATTTACCTTTATTGTAAGGTGGAAAATTAGGCTCCATAATGGGCGGATATACGAGTGACGAAGCCGTGCATGTACAGAAGGGATTGTGAAATTGATTGATTGGAGCAACTTGACCGCAAAGAAAGTTGGTGATGGATTAGGCTTCTCCAGCAAGCCATCAATAAACCTGAGCTTATTTTTCGCTTGCAATGCGTGTCTTACCCCGTTCGACCATGTTGCATAGTTATCCGCGATTATCACGCATGAAACAAGTATGCTTCTAGAATTGTTGGAGGTACTGAGATAATATGGTGAGGAAGGGTCAATCACCTTCTTTGCAGACGCTTCTGAAGCCATTTCGCAAATGATGGGGGTCGAATTATGCGCTGTGTATAAGCTGTTTGGCTTTGATACCTTGTGATAAATCGTAATTCATTTGTATTGCTCACGTATAATACAAATATTTATACAATATATTGCTTAATAGAAAAGGGAAAGAGAAGATCTACCAAATATCTCTAACTCCTAAATATTATGCTAACAAAAATAAAAAGTAAATCCTAAAAATACACTAAAAACTAGAAACACAGAATGTAAATCTTTAGCAAATATTACGGCCAATTTTTTTTCCCTATCTTTTTCTTCTTTTACTCCCGAGTCTATGATGGACCGATCTTCTGCCATCAATCCACCATCGCGCCGTCACCAACGCCCTCACTTGGTTTACCACAAGCTTTTAATAAAATGACTGTGATCTGTCATTATGTGCGACTATCTCCACTCGTTCCATGGTTTTGATTTTTCCTTGCTTTCTCAACCACATGCTTCACAATAAGCACATCCTTAAACGGGCTTGCTCACTATGAAACTTCCACGTCTCTGATCATCTCTCCTGTCCTTCTTTCTGCCCCAGCTGAGCGACAAGGTTGCTCGACTTGGTTTCATATGGAATTATTGCACCAGAGATCGAGACAGTGTCCCAAGAGCGAGGGCTAAGTCCCCAATGGCTTCTTTTGCTTTGGCCACTAGCTCCAAATGGTCCCCCAGGAATACTTAGTTTCTTCACAGAAAATAGCGTTCAAGAAATTTCGTGAATTGTTCTTCGTGATTTTCTGCTCCACACGACGTGTGATATAAGTCCCATTGCAATCTCGTGTATGTTTGGGGTCGTGCCTGTGGTTGGAAATTCGCCCTTACATCGCATCCTTTGTTTAACTTGTAACATGAGATATGCTTTTTAACGTGAAAATGGGGAAAATTACCAAAAAATAGTTTTGAAGTTATTATACGATGGCCAAATTAATCCTTAATCTCTCAATTGTCTCATTTCACTGGCCACCTCGCCGACCTAGAGTTGGAAAAAAGAAAACTAAGTAAAAGAAAAGGAAATAGGAAAATAAGAAAAAGAAAAGAGAATTAAATAAGATAACAATTCATAAAAATTAAGAAAACTACCAAATTGTTCATGTCTGCAGTGGCCATGGCATATAGGATGGTCTGCACTCACATTACCGATTTTCGATAAAAATTGGTTGGAAGGACTACAGCAGTAAATTGTCAAAGGATTAAATTGGCATAATTAAAATGTTTAGAGCTAAGTTGACTGCCATATAATAAGTCTAGAAATTTTTTTGGTGATTTTTCCCAAGAAAATGTGGGTAGTACTTTAACAGATTTGAAATGAAGGTGATAGACTTAACTAGGGCTTGATTGTAACTTTCATATTAGGTCTGAGCATAATGGACTAATTAGACCAAACCAAACAAGCCGGTTTGGTTTGGTCTTGGCGGCCAATCTAGTTCCCACTTTCAATTTGGAACTAGTTATTGTCGATCTAGTTCCTGATTCTAGGGGGGGATAGGCTGGACCGAATTTATTATATATTATTTTCTTGATTTGTTAAATGTAAATCTAAACCTAAACCTAATACTCATCATTATGTGCCCATCTTCCCTAG
The DNA here is from genome assembly GCA_019149425.1 of Psidium friedrichsthalianum. Lineage (NCBI taxonomy): Eukaryota > Viridiplantae > Streptophyta > Magnoliopsida > Myrtales > Myrtaceae > Psidium > Psidium friedrichsthalianum. The sequence goes on along the minus strand of JAGVVM010022999.1, from coordinate 11,841 downwards.
CTAAAACATTCGATGGTTTACGGTCTCTATGAATGATCCCAAGCGTATGCAAGTACTCTAACGCATGAAGAACTTCCGCCGCATAAAACCCGGGAGTTAGAGGGTTCATGAAGTTATGAACAATTGTACTTGGCAAATAATATGAAGTCTGCAGAAAGAAAGAAGCAGCGATTTCACCAGTTCAACTGGACCACTTGAAAATTGGACTTGATTAGACCGGTCTCAACACCAACCAATCCGGTTCTTGATCCCAAAAGCTGGGAACCGGTCCTTCTAGTTCGATTCCCGATTCCTTGGTAGGATTGGATCGGATCAGAAACCAATCACCCCTATTTTATACCACATAAAATGATCCATAGAACTATTGATAAGCCAAACCCCCATTTTCACAAGAAATCTTTTATTCCTCAATTTCCACTTATGGGTAACTAGGAACACTTGTTTGAGTGGATAATTTTTGCTTAGTTGCGTTTTCTGTACTCCCATTCTCGCTTATAATATCCAACGATGAGTGGATCCCCCAAACAAGGGGCTTTACTCAAACCATTGCGCAACTCGAATGAAGGCCAAATGTGTTTCCATATAGGCGTTATGGCTAGTGCTTGATGACCCTTTGGTGACGCATAGATGTAAAGGAAAAAAAAAAATTGAAAAACGAGAGTTGGTGGGTCCTATTCGTTATAACTTGTAATCTCGAGCAGCCCTACATAAAAGGCATGTGGGGTTCCTCCAAAATGGACTATGTGGTGGCAATTCTCATATTCGTTGCTGGGGTTCCATCAATCATAAAGCAAAGTTTTCACGCATGGTTTCATGTCGATTGATAATGGCAAGATAATGCGGCTCGAGGAGTCTTAGCTTCTCGAATTCTGATCTCTCTCTCTCTCTCTCTCTCTCTCTCTCTGTGCAAGGATTCCTCTCCCATTACCATCTGAACTAAGTTATGAAACCTTAGAAGCAACTTACTAATGGACAAACACCACTTAAATTTGTTAAATAAATCTTGAGATACTTTGGGCAACCTTTTTTCCTTTTAGAAGGTATGACTTACTAATTCAAGATCATTACTAATCACCATCATTAGATACCCCAAACCAAAACTCTTCCTCCCTAAAAAAGAATGGCGCGGACATTAGGAGAGAAGGTGCCTTATAAGCTCCACTCATTAGAAAAAAGAAATCTCTATTTGAGAATTCGAGTAGATGCATCTTTATTTGGATTGATTTCTATTTTCAATTTATGAGTTTCCGTAAATTCACTGCTCGTAGATTTTGATTTTGTTTTCAGCATGAAAGTTTAAAATAATTTCAAATATAGAAACATCGATATGTAAAATCCTACATAATACTTTTAGTATTATCCACTCTGCGTGTCACCAATATGTTGAATATAGAATTTGACAGAAAAAAAAAAATCATACTGAAAATCGGCGCCGCCAACTCGCCATTGGCTACACAACCACCATCTTAGCTATCACCAGTGGCTGGACGAGGCTCGACTCTCGCCAGGGCAAGCCTCGACCTTCAGGTTCTCCAATCCATTTGTCCAATATCTCAAGGAGCGGCATGAAATCACTTCAAAGAGACTCAAACATCTTAACCCGTGAACACCTTCGAAAGCTTGTAGTTTATCGCACAATGTGACTTCCGGTTTCATCAACTTCTGCAATCTGGATTCTGGACAGACCACTCAACCTTGACAGACAGAGCTCGACCGTCAGGTTCTCCAATGTTTCCAATACCCCAAAACCACCAATCTCTCTCAACCGCGGGCAGTCATGTAGTTCCAATATTCCTGACTGTTGTGGCTGCGTGTCCTAATCAAAAAGAGCTCATCTCATAGGGTCCATTTCCTTGGCTGACGACACCGGCCGATAGAAAATAAATAGCGAGGGCTGGCAGCCATTTGGTCCCTAATCTATCTCTAGATTCTTCAGGCTCTAGTCCGTCGAGTTGGATTTCCTTTTGCGGAGAGCGACGAGCTTAAAAATTTATTAGATTTTTCAAGATTTTTTTTTTTTTGTGGGGTGGGGAATGAACAAGTGCCTGGTCGTCACGAGGGTTGTTCGCAGTTTCCCCCATCCTCTCCTCCAAGCGACTGAGCATGAGCTTGTATAGGAAGAGACCGACCACGGAGAAGCTTGTTGGCCCTGGCTTCATGACATAGAGAGCAAACCTGATATCGAGGGAGTGACCGAGTGTTCTCCCTCTTTGTGCCGAATTGAAGAAGGAGAAGCAAGCCCTAACTTCCCTCATTTTGACAGAGGGTTAACGGGGGTATTTGGGACTAGAGTAACAATTAAGAGTTTATTTTAGAGTTCGAGGTAGTTTTGAGACTAAACTTAAAGTTTGGAATTTTTTGGGGAACTAAGTATCGCAAAAAATATTAAGTTTCCTCAGACAAAAAGGAAACCAAAGGCAGTCAGTGATATAGTAATGTGTGGAAGGCCCAGTTCCAGACTTTCTAACTTGGATAACTTTCTTTCGACCAAAAAAAAAATTGGATAACTTCCTAATTCTTGAAAAATAATTTCCCTTGTCACCAAGCTTTGAGCGAAACAAATGCACCCTTAGAACGTATCTAGTCAATGTAAATAAATCGTTACACGCACGACCATATTCAACCTTCGTCTAAGGTTTTTGTTGTCACTCTCTCACTAGCCATCAAATTACATCAAATCAAAAACAAATGAAGACGCTTTTCAAAAATTCCTTTTACTCACAAGCCCACTAAAATTGTCCAACATTTGTTGAATGTGTAAAGAGCAAGGAGTTGGTGTTTCAGCCGGAATTTATTACAAAACCCACTACTGGAAATCACAACACCACAGCCACGCCGGTGAAACAATACTGCTTAAATCTGCAAAACCAAACTGAAAAACACCATTGAGCCGCGTTACTCATGCAACTGGATAAGAAGCATCCATGGCGAGTCCACAGAGACCGCCTTGAATGCCCGAGTTCCTCAGAATTCTCATGTACCCTTCCTCGCCCCACATCACACCCCACGAGTTCTTGATCAGCCAATAGTCGACACCGTCCGCAGTTGTCCCATATCCGACTATCACGACCACGTGGTTCAAGTTTGCCCCGCAAGGGCCCTCGAAGATGCCCCCGACGTAATTCTGGAAGCCGTCACTGTTCATGTCGACGGAAATGGAGACCGGTTGCATTGCCACGGCCTTCAATATCTCATCTTCGCTCACAGGCAGGTCTTCATACCCTGATATCCGTGTGGCGGCGATGGAGGCGGCTTGTGTGTCGCAAGTGCCATCGTCAATGCCTACATAAGGGTAAGTATCTTCACAGCTAATGCCTTGGTTTTGGACAATGTATTCGAAGGCATCATTCATATAACTGCCTTCGCATCCATGGTTTCCTCCGTTTGTGGCGCAGTCAATCAGCTGTTGCTCGGACAAATTGGGTAGTATACCGGTTTTATCGCGGTGATCGATTCCACCGCCGCAGCTGCTGAGAATGACCAGTAAGATCCTACACAAAAATTAAAACAAGGCGTGTAGCGGTGGCTATGGCCGGTGCATGTATATAGATGGAATAAGTACCGGATTGAAGTTATAGAGCTTATAATTCGGAAGCACTAGGATTGAAATTACGTTCCAAAATATTTCTCATGTTACTAGGCGCGGAGAGTGCCATGGTAATGTGATTTAATTCGCAGCATGCGACAATGTGGGTTGAACTTTAATGTTAGATGACCTGTTTTGAATTGGTCTATAGTTTGGTTTTATGGAGACGAACCAAGACTCGCTAGCTTACCTCGCTAGCTTACCTGACAAGATAATGAAATTGGTACAAATTCTTCTACTAATAGATCTCAATGAATGACGTTTTCATTATCAACTACAAATTCATGGCAAAATCTTTTTGTCTAAAACATTTTTTAAATCATTTATATTCCGTAAAACAAACACACTTTCATTGTCAACTACTATTTTAGAACCTGTCTCTAATCACCATATGCTACAAAAATTACTATTTAGAGTGAAGTGTCTTAGAAAAGTATGAAGCTTGTGATCATGCGTGTCTCCCCATACATCTAAGTATTGCTTCTTTAATGATTAATTGCTTTTTTGGGTTTAGGTAATATATGCCTGTTGAATGTTTTCAAGGCCTATAAAGAAATATTCAGTGCGTTCACATAAAATATTTTATGCAAACAAAATCACAAGACAAGAAAATATTGGGTTAAGGACATGGGAAGATTATATTTGTTTTGTTTGCTTTGAAATATAATAATAATAATAATAATAATAATAATAATAATAATAAATTGTCTATTTACAATAATTTATAATGATTTTGTTACTCTCTTACCGCATGTACCCTGGAATTTTATGCCGCCAACAACGCCCTGATCAACCTAGTGTACGCTATCTGGGACTTGGGTCACACTTCGATACTTGAAAGCAGTTGTCCCTGATGAATTCGAGCTCTTCGACCTAGGCCGGAACCCGGTGTACCTAGCGACGACCTCGTCCGTGGTCAAATCTGAAAATTGGTTCAGACCCACTTTGTAGCTCCGGTAAGCCGTTTCATGGTTGAAGTCTTCGATGAAACGCAAGGTCTCGAAAAAGATCCCATACCGCTTCACCTTCTCGAGATTATCTATGTAGTTCCGTCCATGGTGGGCCATCCACTGCTCGAACTCTGCCTCGGCCAACGTGGAATTCGGGGGCATCGCGGTCAAAGTCTGAGCCCCCAAACATACAGATGCTATCGACATGTAGACCTTCATCTGCCTCTCGAGCCATAAAGCCATCATCGAATGCTGAAGCGTTTATCAAGGATCGATTGATGGATGGTTAGTGTGCTTTGGGGAAATGTGGAGAGACATGAGCAAAGCCATGTCTAATTTATAGGAACTCAGGATCAAATTAATTAATCATGGGACTTTGTTAATGATCCGGTCATATTCATTTCGTCCCTTGTTTAGCAAGAGAATTCGTAATTGGCATGTGTTACACAGCGTTCGTTGCAAAAAATGTAAATAAGGTATTTCTCAACAAAAAAGTAATGGGAAAAATCCACTAAATCTTCCGTAGCATATTATCTAAGAGATACACCAACTATTATGCTGACTAAATAACATGAAATTATCTGACCATGAAGACAATAATTTATGCGGTGGAAAATCAACCACTTAATTGTCCATATGATATTGTTATGCATATTTTAACTTCTTTCAATTTTCACGTCACAATACATACTCAATATTTCTCGTACTTTCAGTGCGAGCTTAACATGTTGATTCTTTTTTCCACAAGTGAAAACAAGTCATTAATTTGACGCAAGTCTGGTAAGATTCTTACTCTATGACCACCGATGCAGTAGTTACAATTATATATAGCTTTTCCATGAATTAACTGAACTCAATAGCCACTTTCACCTCAAATTTGCGTAAGTAAATTCATAGAGATCCATGCATGTCGTTAAAAATACCCCATGATCATGCGAAACTATAAATGGACAAAATCTTATTTTACGATGGACAATGATAATCAGGATAAATGGGAAGAAACTCAATGAATCTTTTACCTTTTAAATGTGAATTCGATATAATTTTTAAGTATCCCACAAATCTCTCATATTTTCCTTTGCAACAATTTAAATCATATTAAAAGAACGGGATCAATTCAAACACGGATCCTTGATTTTAATTTTATTTGAAATTTTGATAGAAAGTCATCAACTAATTTTTTTTTTGCTTAAAATAAGCCAAAACACATGATAAATAGCAGACTAATTAGATAGCTACATTTTTCACCTGCGTGGAATGATTCCACAAAAATTTAATAAGAATACCAGTTAGCAAATAATTAAGTAAAAGCGACTGGTTATCGAACAATCATCGAGTATTAATAAAGAAGTAATTTCTTGAGATGAAGTTGATAAGCTTGTTTTAAATGATTATGAATACACACAGAAAAAGGTGACGATTCTAAATCAATGCATCTCCCTATCAGGCAAAGACCATGTTAGCATACTAAGTCCATACAGCTTATGACAACTACAAAGGAATTTTTTTTTTCGAAAGAAAATGTTAATTCATTAAGTAGAATAATATTCAAGAGATACATAGAAGAATTTTAAGTCTAGAAAATTCTCGAATAACTGCAGAACATAGTAATACCATAAAGCTTTGCTGCTAAAAACACACTCTCGTCGCTTAAAAACAAATCTGTCATTGTAAATGTTCCTCGACTAATCATTACATTCAGTTATAAGCACGCGCTGAGATCTCTCATGCCATTTACAATGGCTTGCATGCTGAGTTTTGATTCGACGTCCTCATCATTATCGTCAAGCAATAATATCAACAACAACATGTTGAAATAACATTTGATTTTCTGATTTTACAACATACACAAAATGTATTTGAATTTTCATAAGCAGTGAACACAAAAATAACCACACCGACAATTTTGATAATCATGACGAGTTTGTAGAAATTCGGGATCCAATGTGACAGTCTAGATTTTTGACCCATTTTCGGGATTTAATAAAGAATGGATGTATTTCATTAAAGCGCTTTAGATAAATCTCACTCGAGCCTGATCAACTTGAGATGGCTAACCGAAGGGAATGGCCACCTAGGACATATACTCGTATTGCCTAACAATCGCCCATTGGTCTGAGTATTTACTAAAGTCGTTATTAAATGAATGTGGCCACAAAAAAATTTTTAAATTTGGACAATCAAATTTCCAAAAATGTCACAAAGGTGATTTAGAAATGACTTGAGTAATTCTGTAGTCAAAAGACTCAGTCTTTGATTCGAAGAGTAAATTTGATATTGGTAATGGCATTTTTTCCCTTGACCCGGTTTAGACTCCTTGGATCTCGATTAGAATGTTTTTGTGAGATTAAAATCTTTTATGAGAAATTAGAGAGTTAGACTGGAATGGCCTTGTAAAACGTGTCACGAGCAGTAGAGATTCACCTGGTCCCGATGGCACGTTTCCCGAGAAAATATGTCACATCTCACTTTCTCCAAAAACTCTAGTTAAATAAAATCCACTTTTTGTCTTGTTTAAAAATCCCATGATTAATGGCAAGTACTTTTTGTTATTTCACCCATTAATATCATATCACTTCCCAAGATCAAGTCACATCCACTTTTAATTTCTATTTTTTTTTCTCTCTTCTTTTTCTTTTGGCCAAAGGGATAATAATCCCTCTCTCTTACTCTCTCTCTCCCTTGCTCCTCACTTCTCACGGCAACCTCCTCCTCCTCTGGCCACCATCTTGCCGCATCGCCGAACCGCTACACTGCCGGAGCTCCACCTCACCGACCACTTCACGATCGTCCTCGAGTCACCAACCAAAAGCCCTCACTCCCTCAAGTTTTGGGTAAGAAACTCTTCCTCCTAAACCTTCTTCATCCCTCTCTTTGGTTTTTCCCTGCACCGCCTGTCTTCCGAAGGCCATAACTATCTCTGTAGTGCTTCAATTATCATGAAACCATCGTCATTCTCTTCCTCTTTCCAAGCCTGTTCCAATGCCACCTCAATCACATTAAATGGCCACTAGAGTTGGCCAGAACAGCTTTCCGATGATGACTGCTCCAATCCCATCGCCCTCGCCGGTAACCCCTTTCACCGCCTTCAGTCGCCTCTTGCCAACCTCCGACCACCTCCATTGGCTTCTGATCGACCATGACCCTCGCCCTCGACGTATTGACAACCTCCCTTGTCCACGCCATGAGTAAAAGAGCCACCTTTGCCCCAGTCAACCTCAAACTCGAGAGAGTGTCTCTCGGGCATCACACACACACGCAACGCACACACACACGCGCGCGCGCGCACACACACACACACACACTCTCTCTCTCTCTCTCTTCTCTCTCTCTCTCTCTCTCTCTCTTCTGATTCATGAGCTCTCTCTCACTCTCTCGTGTATATGTTAGGTTGCCGTGGACCGTTGCGATATCGTTCAAGTCTCGTGGATGCCCGAACTAGAGCATTTGTAAGAGAGCCTTAAATCCGATTTAGAATGTGGCATATGATAGAGTTATGCTTTTGAGTACGTAGTAGACTATAAAGTTGAGTTTTTGAGTGTTGATGACTCGAAACAAGCTGCTGGCTATGCACGATGTACGTTGTCCTTGATGGTATATTGGTCGCTTCATGAGTGCTAGAGCTAGTCATGGTCGCCGAGTAATATGTCCGAAAGTTTAGACGACTTAGGACGAGAACCAAGGCTTAAAATGAAAATTTTGGTACTCGGAAGCATGCTGGTCATGTGGATTAGAGGCTGTCCATGAGGATAAAGTGGTCATTTCGAGAATGATGAGTTTAACCATGTACATTGGGAAGTGTGCCCAAAGACTTAGATGACTTAGAGTCAAAACTGAACTCCGAAAGCATGTAATCTGTGGTAAAGTGCATGATATTATGATTGGCATGCTTTGACGTGATTATGTGTAACATGATGCATGCTCCTGAGGTGAATACGTGTGTGAAAACTGACTTACATGGTAATTTGTGAGTTTCGAATGCGTGCCTACTTTATCGTGTGTCGAGACTGTGAGAAATGTGAATGCAATGGGAATTGATATGCTTGAGTATTGTACGACTATTAAAATGGCCGTGTGTTGCATGTGATGCATTGCATGATGGTTCGAGATTGTGCATTGGCGGAGTGTGAAGAACCGTGCAGGTGGCTGGCAGTGCTTAGAGAGCCGCCGGAATGTTGAAAGATAAATAGACGCCAATGAGTTCATTATTGAGAGCGTGGATCATGCGTTGTGCCGCCTGTTACATGCTCGGCACGGGGTGTTTAGAGTAACAAGGGTGCCAACTTGGTGTAATGAGACATGAGTCCAAGGCATAGGCTTGAAGGCGTTTGAGACACTGGCCAGATCCGAAAGTGCCCAAAGAGCTACTGGGGTGGGTTCAGACCGGCAGTGCCCGTTAAGCCACCTGGACCCTCGAGAGAACCATATGAGCATGCTGCATCTGTATGGATTGAATTCGTGATATGTGTGTGACGAGTTGAATATGCTGTATTCGTATATCATGAAAGTGTGATAGTCATGGGACGATTTGCAGTCTGGCATGAAATATGTGATAACTATCCTTGACTGAGTATATTGCTTGTGAATTGTTGAGTTGCCATTGAGGATTACTCTGTATGTGCTGTTTCTCTAATTTGAGTTTAGATTCTTGCTTACTTCGTTTATAAAGCTCACACTTTGGGCTGATCGCCCTTTCAGACCCCGATCTTCAGTATGAGTGGACCGTGGATCGTTTTTGGGATACCCATGGAGTCGCAGATCGACTGGATCGAGTACTTAGTAGACGATGGCAGTATTTACGCGTGGCAGGTGATCACTCTTTAGGTGGATGTGGATGGTGTCATTTGGAGAGATACTAATATCAGGCATGGAGACTGAGGTGGGGGGAAGACCCGTCTGAGGCCCTTCCTAGCTTCGACATTCCACCCGAGGTCCTTTGTGCCCAAGATCCCAATGCTGCCCCTCCTGATGGTGCGTTGTGGACCCTTCGAGTGGACCAGAGTCTGAGTCCGAGAATAGTTTTTGGGAAGAGGGTCCCTACGTACATTATGCTGACGACCCTATTGAGAACCAGATGGAGGTTGATATGGAGATAGACCCACCTAGCTCACTTCTCAAGGAGATCCCACCTGTTTATAGGAGCGATGTAGAGGATGCCGAGAGTTTTAGCTCTCCTGCGTGATCCTTTTTGAGGGGAGCTTAGATTTAGTAGATGCTAGTGGTCCTGCTTTTGTAGTCGCCGTGGGTATGTTCTGTTATTGTATGTTGTACTGTTATTGTTGTTTAATAGTTATAATAAGTGACCCTTGACAGTTTAATGGAAGTCCTTTGTATTTGAAAATTTGCCTCTCTCTTTTCTATCCCTCTGTTATTGTATGTTGGGTGCGATGTGCTTCCGTTAGCCGCTATTTTCCATTCATCGTTTGGTCCGCGACGAGTCCTGGGTCGTCGTATCCTTGGTACAACGACCATTCAATCGTTATCGTCCATTCCGAGGGATTTCGCGTGGCCCGCCAGGTCCGAGGCGTGATATCCCCATCCGAAGTGGTATCTGAGCAAGGACTACTCGATAAGGGACTATTCAAGGCTTGGAGTGATAAAGCTGAAGATTATGAGGTAGTTAGATAGTGAGACCCTTAGGTTTAAGCTAGAATTTGGGCGTGTCGCATGTGAATTGAGTGGTGCATGTGATTATTGCTTTGAATTGGTTTGCCTAAGTTGTGCTAGGTCCTTATGTTAGATGCTGTTTGTAGTACTGCTAATTTGCAGATTGCTTCTGGACCTAAGGTAAAGACTGATCCCTAATTGTGGTGTGATGTGAGCGCCTTCCTGAAACTGTTGTTAGTGGCTGTATGTTAGCCTGCTGTTGTGTATTGTTAGACTTAAGAGGTGATTTAGATCTTAATTCCTTGATGAGATTATAATAGATCTAGGTAAATGAGATCGGGGAAAATGAATACCAAGGGTCGAGGTAGATTGAGAAGTGATGGAGAAGAATCTGGTTCAGGTGCTTAATTGCAGAAGCTCCAACGTGGGAGCTCAAGCTGCAAGAAACCCTAGTATGAGGGATGTTATGAGGATGTTTGCAGAAGTTGGTGCTTTAATGGGCAGTCAGGCGGAACAATGAGTTGCCACTGTAGCCCAAGTCACTGAAGCTGCCCTGGCTGCAGTTAATGGGGTGAACGGAAACAATAGGAACCATGGGAATGAGGCTAGGCAGATGACTCAGTTAGTAGAGCAGTTCCTAAAGCTGAAGCTGTCAGAGTTCAAAAGCGAAGGCGGACCAGAAGCTGCATCACTTTAGGTGGAGAAACTAGAGAAGCATTTGCCTTACTAGGTTGCACTGAAGAAGAGAAGGTGACCTTGGCCGTGTACCAACTGTGGAGTACAACCGATGACTAGTGGAAAGCTACCCGATAGCGAGTTTTCCCGAACAATGCAGTGTCGACTTGGACTTCTTTCCGTGATGCATTCAATGGAAAACACATTTCAAGGGCTACTCAAGAATGCAAGATGGAGGAGTTTCTGCAACTTCGGTAGGGACAGATGACGGTGGATCAGTATGAAGCCAAGTTCGCGAGGCTATCAAAGTACACCCAAGGATGGTCGAGAACAAATGGGATAATGCGAGGAGATTCCGTGAAGGACTGTGATTGGACCTCCACAGCCGAATGCTTACTGCAGGACTAAGAGAATATGGCACAATGTACGAAAGATCGCAAGAGTTCGAAAGGGATTTGAATGAAATGGCCGTCGTATCTGGGTTGTGGTTTGTACTCAGGCGAGACGATAGGAGTTTCGGGAAGAGGCCAATGGTAGATAGTAGAATGTTTGCCCCACCAGCTTGGAGAACCCTTGGAAAGCCACCACCTGTTGTTGGAGGAAGATGCCGCCACTGTGGATAGAGGCATGTGAGTGATCTTTGCCAAGAAGGAGGTAAAGAGCCTGCTTTGAGTATGGACAGATGGGTTATCTTGCAAGAAATTACCCGAGGAAAAAATCATGGACCGCAGAATCAACAGGAAGGACTCCTAGTGGGACCACCGACAGTTGTTGCTCGTCAAAGAAATTTGAATCGACCGCCGGCACAAGGAAGAGTATATGCAATAGTACGAGAAGAAGCTGAAAATGTTGCCTGGCGTGATCACAGGTATCTTTTCGTTATGTAATCATTCTTCATATGCTTTGTTTGATCCGGGAGCATCACATTTATTTGTATCTGAGCAATTTGCGATTCTGACTGGCACAAAAATGAAACCATTAAAAGTACTACTGCATGTGACCACGCCACTAAAGGAAAAAGGG
>JAGVVM010022997.1:0-10773 GCA_019149425.1 Psidium friedrichsthalianum | reverse complement strand
TTTGAAAGCCTTGGCCAAGTCTAAGGAACTAATTTTGACAAAAATTGATTTTTCATATTTTTCGTATTTTTAATATTTTTTTGAAAAATAAAAAATACTTAAAAATTCGGGAAAAATAAAATTTGAGGCCAAAAAAATACAAAAAAAATAGTCAATATTTTTATTTTAATTCCCTTTTCATGTTGGCCACCACAAATTCAAAAAATACAATTCGGGGTCATATGTTCCTTCACGAGCATAATCTCGAATCGGCCCTAAAAAAAAATCCAATTCAAGTCATTTTATTTTTTATTTTTCACTTTTAGGAGTTGTGACATTATCCTCTAATAGTTTGAATTTTCATCTTGGCCCAATGTACCTAGAATGACTCAATTTTGTAAAAGGGACTTAGTTGAATTTTGCATTAAAATCTCAAGGACTAGAGTACAAATACCTAACACTTGAGAGATTATTTTGTAAATACACTAAAAGAAGAGTAAGTGGAGAAATTAGAATAGATAAGGGAAGATGGAGAAGAATAGATGGAGAAAATAAAATTAGAATGGAGAATGGAAGATGGAGAAGAATAGATGGAAAAAATAAAATGAGAATAGAGAAGGGAAGATGGAGATGAAGATGAGATAGAGAGTTAGTGGAGAAATTAGAATAGGAGATAAATGAGTGAGCTATAAAAGGAGGAAGAAGAGAGCTTGGAGGGAGGATTTTTTTGGAGAGAAAATTTGAAATGTTGAAAAGGTTTTGGGAGATTAAGAAAAATTAGAGAGGAAGAAAAAAAAAATAAAAAGAGAGAATTATTTTCCTAAAGAAAGTTTTGAAGATGGTGGGAGTTTAAATCTAGGTGTTACCATCACCAATTTCTCTACCGATCAACACAAGTCACGAATTCATCCCTGTCGTTCGAGCCATAATCTTGATCCATAAGGCGACACGAGATCCGGATTCGGCAATCAAATCCGTCAAATCAGGTAACGATCATAACCATTAAAATCTTCGAGAATGTCGCTACCTCAATGGATTGATTTAAATTTCGATTATGCCGTGTCATATTCACATGTCGTATTCGTATTGCAATTTTCTGCATTTTTCGCTTAAAAAATCCGAATCCCAAATTGTGGCAGATTCTGCCCCATACTTGGTGGTGTAAAGATCTATTATATTCCATCTCTTATATTTTAATTTCTGCACCATCAAACCCCAGAATGGGAATGCCGACCCACCCGTTGGAGGTTCTTTATTTATTGCCTTTACTTTCTGCAATTTAATTTCTGCACCATCAAATCCCAGAATGGGAAGGCCGACCTACCCGTTAGAGGTTCTTTATTTATTGCCTTTACTTTCTGCACTATTAAACCCCATAATGGAAGCCAAAGCATTCAAAAATACAAAAAAAAAAATGTCATTCATATGCATTTCATATAGTATAGCTCATGCATACTTTGTCATGCCGCATATGTATTCGTATTGTCATTAATTCATGCATATTCATGCAAAATAAAAAAAATTAAAAGAAAAATTCCAAAAACTAGGAAACGAGTCATTTTGACTGGCCAATTCTATTTTTATTGATTTCCTTTCATAATCTTTTCAAAATGACAATTATCCCCCACGTAGGCAATTGTTTCGAAAATTCCAAAAAACTCTAAAAAAATTACAGAAAATGGGAAATGGTCAATTTCGACTGACCAGACCCATATTCTATGATTTTGACTCCCTTTTCTTCATGAAATGATAGTTTTACCCCTCATGAGTAAATGGTCTCTAGAAAATCAGAAAAATAATTCAGAAAATTCTCAAAAATTGCGGGAAATAAGGAATGGCCACATTCAACTAGTTTGACCTGTTTTCACTTCCGAGCTTTGAAAAATGACCATTTTTCCTTTCTGGTCATTTGATCCAAATCTTTTCGAGTCTCCTCAAATGAGTTTTCATGAAATAAAAAGTACCGAAAGGACGTTAGAGTAATCTAGCGTAACCAAGTCTCCGAACTCATTTTCTCTGATTCGTAGAAATAAATTAGTTTCCCTGCTAATTTATTTAGGTTCTAATCGACCTACCAAGAACGATTAGTGGCAACTCCAAATTTTAAAATCATTTAAACAAAAATCAAAGTTGCGATTCGGTATGGCTTGGGAGGGTCCGCGTTAGGTTAATTAATCTAATTAACTTGATAATCCGTTAACCCGATCGAAAATAAATTAAAAATTATCTTTCGGGTCGCAACAGCTTGGCGACTCCACTGGGAACGTGTTCTTAATTTTTGAAAATTTAAGAACCTAGAGGACTTAGGCCAGAAAATTTCATGAAAATTCATTTAGTCTGAATTGGGTGGATTCTAATCTTTAGGTGTTAAATGGTTTTGGCAGGATAGGAGTTATAAGGGGTGGAGTGTTTGGCTAACCCTTTGTTTTACAGGATTGGTGTGTGAGAATTGTAATTTAATTTTTGAACTATTGAAGTGGTGTTTGCATTTAATTGTCGTGCATGATTAATCGCATTAGCACTACATTACACATGTCCCATGGCCGGACCTAGGCCACTAGTTTTAGGATGGTATTGTGATTTGGTTCTAGCGTTCGGGAGTGAGATTACGTCGAAAATTAGGCCTATATTTAATCCCGAATCTCTTTTCAAAAATGAGTTTTAAAAGTTAGGCCTCAAGCTTGGTAAGATTACCGAAGCGGGGGTTATAATTTTTGACTCGAGTAGCCGAAGTGGAAAGGCTCTGCCAATCCTGGTTACGTCGTGGGATCACGGCTAATCTTGATTATGTGCGCGAGATTGTCGCCTTGCCGTAAGTCTTTCGCTTCATTTGTGAGCCTTTAGGGTAGATAGGCTAAGATTTAAACTCAAGATTCATGTGCATGTCTATGTGATCTACATGATATTTTTCAAGGTGAAGTAAGTTCTCTAACTTAATCTTGTATTTATTTTTGGTCGATCAATGTTAGGTGTCGATCAAATTTTAAACTTAACATTGTGGTCATTTTTTCAAGAGAAAATAAAAATCAAATTGGTATCCCATTTCTAAAAAAAATGAATGCAGAAAAATCCCTTAGGGGAATTTTGTTGACCAATGAAAGATTTTGTCACATTTTTCCTTAATACTTCAATGAACCCGAGATTTTCTCGACAAATTTACCCCTGAAAATTCATTCTGATAAAAGAAAAATCCTTTGGGAATTTGTTAAATATCAAAGGATTTTATCACACTTTTTCTAAGTTGTAAAATTGCAAGAAAATCCTTTTTAAGAAATTTACCCACGTCTTCCTAAGAAAATTTTGTTGATTCACCACAAAAATTGAAAAACAAAATTGGACTAATGTAGCAGTCATGGACCGACCTCTCTTGGATAACATACTAATTATTTCCTTTACTTTTTTAGGGAATTATAGGTACCCTGGACAGGAGCAAAATTAGGCTCATCGGTGATAACATGCAGGAATGACCTTGAAGACTGCGAAAGGACGGGAAATTGCCGATGCTTTAACTAATAACGTTGGGGGCAAGCGAAGAGATCGATCCTCCCAGAGTCAGAAACGTGTCAATTAGCGGGCACGTATGGGCTTTGTATGTGATGGGGCCGTAAATTTATCCAGATCGGGCATGGGGGCATTCTTAATGTATTAGAGGGGTTCTTGTATTTTTGTTGAAAAGACATAGATTATATAATCAGAGCCCATGAAACAAATATATTGACTTGACCTTGCAACGTCTTCCTGATTAAACCAACCAAAGGCTTGCCTTTTAGCTTCTCGGATTCGAACAACGTGGAGGACGTTGGAAGACCGGTGTTTTATTAATAGGGCATGGCCCACAAGCATTTTCTGCGACACGAGCAAATGGACGCCGAAAGAAATAAAACATGAATGAAGTGGGGCACCGAACAGGTGGCCTGATTTATTTATTGGCGCACTAATCGAGTGGTCATATTTGCAATAATTCACGTGACTAGGTCATGGGACTCAAGGTGGCTAGTGGGGTCTACTGTTGAAAGTTGACTTAATATTCTTGATATTATCGTCTAAAGCAGCTAATATCAAGAAAAAATGATAAACCTCGGCATTTCTTGTGCCTTGAGTTATTCTATCATGCTTATACGGAAGAAGAGATGGCAAAAAGATTAAAGCACAAACATGTGAAGCCTTTCCTTAATTCCATTCATCGAGTTTTACAACCACTCACTAGGGAGGAAAAGTAAAGCTAAATTGAGCCCTAATAAGCATCACAAAAGAGCTCAACTGACTCTCCATGAAATTAATGCTCTATCTACACTGAGCAACCTAGGATCCGAGATCTGCAAGCTTGAAGAACAGGCATGTACATTCTCCTTGTGCCTGGCTGCATTAATCTCATGGTGTTCAACGGCGAGTTTCAGATTGTCGATCAAGTCTCTCTCGAAAGCTATATCCGCCGTTAGGTCGTCGAGCCTCTCCTCTAGCCACTTACATCTGAACTTCATCACGATATCACTTGGATCATGCTCAAAGTATGTCTGGTTCAAAGCAAGGTGCTCCATCAGCTTCTCTTTCTCGTGAACCAACAGCGAGACCTGTTCAACGGCAGACTTGATGGCCTTCTTGTATCGGGCAACCGAGTGTTCTGTAAACTCCAGGCATTCAGATCGATCCTGGTAGCGAGCTTTCACGATGCAGGCTAAGGTGACTGTTTCGTGAGTGATCCGGCAGGCCTCCAGAAAGTTGATGAAAACATGAGGGAACACCCTGTATTCCCTCTCCAAGTTAGTGCCCACGACTAAAGAAGCATTTATCTCCTTGAACAAACTAAGAATCTCAGCTTTGACACTCGGATGATGGGCTATGTAAACATAACCTCGGCCAAGAAGGTGATAAAGTCTTTCTCATTTGAATGTAACTTCAGCCGGGAAGATGTGCGTAGGAAGATTGGCCATTATCGTTAAAATTATAGAGGAGAGAATCAAGTCGACGAGCAGAATACGAAAGATAAGAGGAGAGAAGTGAAGCAGACAATCGGAATGCGAAGATGATAATCTGCTTCAAGTTAAATATTGACTTCACCGTAGCAATATCTATCGGTCAGATTTTCCTACCTGCCATTCCCTTTCGGTGTCACCTCCGATGGCTCGAATCTACGTTAGTCTGCAATCTTGAGCTAAACGAATTCGACTTGAATGGGCGACAAGGCAAACTTTAGCGGAAAAAAAGAGAAGACTTGTCTTCATTTGTAGACAGAAAAAAGAGTTCGCCTGCAAAGCCGATGCTTGAGACAGGTGGAAGAGATAATGACGGAGCCCTTACCACTATAAAAAAGATGAAAAAAGACAAACCGTGCAGGAGACACGGCAAAAAGATGAGAAAGACAGAAATCTTGAGAGAAACAATACAATTTCTAAGCTCACGCCTAAAATTTTAAAAGAGACGTGCCCTTAGTAATCTTCATCCATGCTCAAAGAGAGTTTTTTTAGAGAGAGTAAAAATACAAGAGGAGGTAGCAAACCTTGAGGAACTGTTAATCAATCATGTCTCAACCCAACACACTTGAGAGCTATCGTTACTTGCTGAATATGGGAAATGAAGAGTTCGAGGCCATGTTTGGAATTCAAGCCTATGGAGCCTGGCCCTTCCGCCTATGACGTCCAAGATCTCTATAAAGATAGAGACAATAACAACCAGGGTCAAAAGAAGTGTCGCCGGCGTCACACCGAGCGTCAAGTTCAAAAGCTTGAAGATTTCTTCGTAGGGTACCTTATGCCAGATGACAAACAAAGAATGGAACTGAACCAAGAAACAGGGCTGAACCCTGTGCAAATCAAGTTTTGGTTTTCAAATAGGCGAACCCGAGTAAGGACTCAACATAAGCGCCATGAAGTTGAGTTTCTTAAAGCTGAAAATGAAAAACTCCTGAGCAGAGAACAAGAGTTATAAGGAAGCTTTCGACTCCACCACTTGCCCCAATTGCAATAGTCTCCTCACGCTCAACGAAAGATAGTATCTGAAGATCGAAAATGCCCGTTTAAGAGGTGAGTTGGATCAGTTCATAACAGGACCAAGTTCTGTTGCAGGGAGTACGAAAAGACCAATCCTATGGGGTCAACATTGATACTTCCCAAGAAAGAGGGGACATATCACCACCAAGCTGGCATGGACGACGAGCTCACCGCCATGATCAACCAGTTCGATGTTGATAAAGCACCGGGCTGTGATGTGCATACCGAGCATGTATTTCGAAGTTAGTGATCATGGGTCCTTCAACATGACCGATGCGTTCCTGATCCGGAAGAAAGCTTGTTGATCACTAGAGAGCCTACAAAGGAGTAGAACCGATCCTGAACGAATACATATATTTCATTCCCCTACGTGGGATATTTCTGTTTTATTAGATGTCTAGCTTTAATTCGAGAGCAGAAAGTAGTGATCTTCCTTTCTCCTATTAAATACTTGGATTCGTCACTTCACCAAACCCGCAACGAATTAAGTGCGACTAAAGGTTCACGAAAACCCGAACGGTAACTCTATATCGTTTTAATTTACCCTCAAATTGCCCCCAATTTTAAATTGAATCCCTTCTGTTCTTAGGAATTTGTAAACTGACCCGAGAACACAGTCATACCCAAATACGAAATCCTTGGTCGAACAAAATTTGGGGCAAATCAATTCATGGACGTTGCCACTGAATGAAAATAAGGAAAATATGAATGAAAGACTCGAGCAATCTCAAAAATGGGTAATTTTGTATCATTCCAATTTACCCATAATCGTCTTGAGTTCTAAATTGATTTATTTCATTCTTAACAGGGATGGTAAAATACCTTGATAAGCATCGTGACATGAAATTACAAGATCACGTCATCTCAAAGATCAATCCTTAAAGAAAGAACCTCCATGGACGCCTACGGTCTAATGAGCCCGATGGCATGGGAAATGACAATGGTCCGAGACGTTCTGAGTTCGATCCCCAAAGTTGGGGAATGTTGTAAATATTGTAAATGAATAATATAATTTTTTGCACATTTTTTTTTTTGCAGAAAGAAATAGGAATACTCTATAACGAGACCAAGTCAAAACTTCGCTATAACCTTGGCTCTAATGGTTTAAATATCCGACAAAAGTCGAGGGAGACTCAACCCAGTGAACCTGGTAAAGGGGTTATGCAGGGCATTCGAGATAAGGGTAAACTAGTATCGTTTTCAGTTTATCCATTCTAATACTGGCTAACACGCCTCCTTTCATTTTGACAAAAAATGTTTATACTAACATTTAGCATGTCAAAGAAGACAACCCCAAGAAAGCAAAATTATGATCATCTAATGAGATCCATTTTAATGAAAATAGGGGCAAATTGATGGCAAACCCCGAATCGAAAAGAAAAGGGCAAAGTCAAGAAACAAGTCACTCCTCGACTTAAGAAGTAGATCCCCAATTTATGCGATTTGCTGACATGTCCAAGGGGCCAATTCAAATTCTCCCATTCTTGAGAATTTTCTTCCATACATACACATTTCGTAAACATGGATGGTGCTAAAAAAATTGCTGCATCTGCATTGTGTTTACACATTCCATGATTTATGCACGACTTTTCTGCATGTTTGATTTGCCAATTCTGGCTTGGAGCATAAACTGCACATGATGCATCGAATGTGTAGAATGAGGCATGACAGGATGACGAAAGGCAAGCCATTTCCAAATACATCCCACATTTTAATCCACGATGAGTAGTACGTCAAATAGGTTCTGCATTCCCCAAGATATGGGTTTTCTCGCAAAGGTATGATGGCCAAAAGGAAGGAGGCAATCATTCTCTATCCTAAACACTACCGGTATCCATTGACAACCCATTTGAGCGGTGGTTTCATTTCATAACCCCTGTCAAGAACTACCCCACACCGAGGCCAAATGGAGTAGTCCCAACAACAGCAGGAGGTAAATGGTTAGAAATTTTCTTGCTCAGACTAACATCAATGTTCGAGTGTGTCTTAGCTCTCAACCTCGTGCGCTAATTCAAGTGCCTTATGATGATGCATTTGTTTCTCTATCCGATACACTTTTATCCTTTGCATCGCCCAATTGAGCATGCATATTTGTTCCTTGAGAACCCCGTTAGTGATCATTGCTCATTTCAAGAAAAAGATGACACCACCTTAAAGCAGAAGAACTTAGAAGAAGTGGGTCTACATTGAGTTCTCGAGTCAACTCTTGAAGTGTGCTAGATCTTTGATATGTATATGGCACAATCTTTGGAAATTCTTTTTTTAAATAGAATGGGAAAAGACAAAAGGCAAAGGGTGGGACCGAAAGAGTCAATCCCGAGCATGAAAAAGCAAAACGCCAATTAAAAACAAGGCTAATGCCCATTCATCTTAGTGAAAACATACTGTCTCCTTTTGTAAATCCCTAATGGGATCTAGTCGCCAGAGAAAACTCTCAGAAGGAATCAAAATTGCGAAATATACTCAATCGAAGTTTACACCGTTCTAAAGCGACGATGGTATCAGCAGGAATTGCACCTTCCTCATACAACAATGGTGTCTTTTGAGGATTATTCTAGAAGGTCAAGACTAGTGGCAAAGATGCAATGATCACCAATGTCAAATCCACCTCATATTCTTCTGGGCCAAAATAGCCTTCCTCGGTTCCCAATCCTAACCTATGTTACAACCCTAGAAAGTCTTTTTTGATTAAGGCGCTTGAGTTAACGTAGAGTGATGAATGATTTTAAGCATTGCTCGAAAAGGTACGAGCAAGACTATTTCTCTCTCATTTTTACAGGGCTCTTGACTTGTAAACCCGGAGCAAATGATGAAGACTTTTTTGTCAATAGCCTTGACTCAAAAGAGTTCCCTTTGTTAAACCTTTGACCTAGCCTATATTATGGTCTTAATCAATACCTCCAGATTGGCTTGATCGTACCAATTGCGAGATTACTTAGACCCTTGCTGAATTCAATGATGGTAAGATTGGGTGATTCCTTTTCAATCCTACAACCAGGATAAAAGCCTTTCTCGAGAGCGAGAGAAAGCCCTTTCAAACTGAAGTCCCCCATTCAGATTACATTCGAGGTGTTCATACCATGACAACCTCCTTAAACAGAATTGGTAATGCAAACTTGACAGAATAGTTCTGCATGATCCATATTTTGGGTGATTGCATCATGATTTATTGACACAAATTGCTTCTAATCATTGCCAAACTTAGTTGAATATTTTGCATGAACCAATGAACTCATTGATGAAAATACTTGCACATGTTACCTATGACACTACGTGACACGGTAATATGGCTCTCGATGTTCGAGTTATCTTCCAAGGTCTCGAAAGTCATTTGGTGATCATTGAATGAATAAGCCTAGTTATCGAGGAATCACCAGGGGTTTCTTCTAAATTCTCAGGTAAGTATATCTTCAACCTGAACCTTTTCAGGAATGAATTCTAACAGTTGTTAGGGTGATTCAAATCCAGTGCGGCACATATAGCCATTTAGTGAACAACGGCATGACATAGCCAGCCTGCCTATGCCTTGATCATTAACTCAGAAGACCCAGGTAAGTTTTTTGAACCCTTTCAATGCGTGAACAACATGTTCTCATGAGACCTTCATTAGTTCACACGATCGACCCACTCTCGTGCTCTTAGTCTCTGCCTCTTTGGCTTTTTCCTAAAGCAACAGGAGAATGTAAATTGGGTTTGAGCTTCTGCAAGATTCCTGATCCCCCAGATCCCAGAATGGCACCCTTCAGGTAAGAAAAATTGGGTTGAGCTTCTGCAGGATTCTTGGTCTCCCTCGATCGCAGAATGACACCCTTCAAGGTAAGTTAAATGGGTTTGAGCTTCTGCAGGATTCTTGGTCCCCCCAGATCTCAGAATGACACCCTTCAGGTAGAAAATTATGTTTGAGCTTCTGCAGGATTTTTGGTCTCCCCAGATTCCAGAATGGCACCCTTCAAAGTAAGTTAAATCGGGTTTGAGTTTCTGCGGGATTTCTGGTCTCCCCAGATCCCAATACGGAACGTCCATTTTCAAAAGACCTTCCTACAAGCACCAAGTCCTTCCTACATGCACCAAGTCCTTTCTACAGGCACCAAGTCCTTCTTATAGGCCACAAAGTCCTTCCTACAAGCACAAGTCCTTCTTACAGCACTCCTTCAGGCAGATCCATATCAGGTGAGCCATAGTCAAAAGTCCTTCTTACAGGTACAAAAGTCTTTCCTATAGGCACAAAGTCCTTCCTACAGACACAAAATCCTTCTTACAGGCACTCCTTCGGCAGATCCCATATCAGGTGAACCATAGTCAAAAGTCCTTCTTACCCGTACGAAAGTCCTTCTTACAAGAACAAAGACCTTCCTACAAGCACAAAAGTCCTTATAGGCACTTCTCCGACAGATCCCATCTCGGGTGAACCATGTTCAAAGTCCTTCTTATAGGCACGAAGGCCTTCTTACAAACATTTTCTTTAGTGAACCCGACATCAGGTAAACCACTTAGTAGAATCCTTTAACTAGGAATTCTATATGGTACGACCCACCGTACGGGTCAAAATTCAGGCGAATCCTTTAAGTAGGATAGATCGCTACTAAAGTCCTTTCATCAGGATTCTATTATGGTACGACTCACCATACGGGTCAAAATCAGGCGAATCCTGTAAATAGGATAGATCGCCACTAGAGTCCTTTCATTAGGAACTCTGCCATGGATTGATATCATACGGGTCAAACCTCAACCTCCCAGGGTATCCTTAGAATGAACCTTTGGGTGCCTATTCAAAAAGTATTCATGTCAGGCAACAGCCATACAACGG
>JAGVVM010022994.1:0-21332 GCA_019149425.1 Psidium friedrichsthalianum | reverse complement strand
CATTCGAATTAATAATTATATTTGTACTTAAATTATAAAGTTAGAAGATGGGAATTTGGTGCGAGGATCGTCCAGATTCGTATTGCATTTTTCTTGTCTGGAAACCTTAACATTAGTCCATGTCCCAGGTATTCATGAATCCATTTAGGGCCTGCATGGTAATCATTCTGATTCTCTTATTCCTGTTCCCTGGGATAGTAAAGAATGAGAATCCATGTTTGGGTAACGCAAATAATTCTGATTCTGATTCTGTTTCAAGAATCAGTTTTGGTTAGATCAGAATCACTTTGAGCAAAATCCAGAACAAAAAAAAAGTTGGTTCTGAAATTATAATCACTTTTGAGAATCACAAAACAGAATGAAATCTCACGTCTCTACTTTTTCCTTTCAGTTCTTTGTCACTTTTCTCTCAACCTAATAAAAATAAAATAAAAAATATTCAAAAAAATTGAAATTTTTTTAAAAAATCACAAAATTTTAGGAAATTCCTAAAAATAGAAGAAGCTTAGATGAGACACTAGTTTGACCTCATTTTCATAATTTTGGACCTAAATTTCCTAGATTTCATAGATTCACTCTTCTACAAAAAAATATCGCAGACCAAGAATGAGGACGCCCATCCAATGTGTGGATGGTGTCATATATACTCGTAGTCGTGGC
The DNA here is from genome assembly GCA_019149425.1 of Psidium friedrichsthalianum. Classification (NCBI taxonomy): domain Eukaryota; kingdom Viridiplantae; phylum Streptophyta; class Magnoliopsida; order Myrtales; family Myrtaceae; genus Psidium; species Psidium friedrichsthalianum. The sequence continues at coordinate 20,672 of JAGVVM010022994.1, read as the reverse complement.
ATCACAAAATGTGACCATCTGCATGTGGAGCTAGAGCCAAACACCCACTTGGATTAGGATAGAAGTTGCAAAATGATAGTAAAGGACTTGTATTTCGTATCAAGGAAGATAATTTGGTTTTTTTTTCAATGATAATTTGATTGTTCGAGCTGCTATGTTTGTATGTCTTTGGACAACGCAACATTAAAGAAAAAATGAGTCTTTAATATGAGAACGTTGTCCCATGCTTTAATCGAACTTCAAATGTCATGTATTAAAATTTGTGTTTCATTATTATGACACGCTAAAAAAAATAAATGTTTTTAAATTTTTTTAGTGTGCATTGGAAATTAGTCTTCAATTTAGAATAAAATTTTACAAAGTAATTACATAATTATTTGACTTAATGAAAAAAATTAAAGAGCAACAGTTTTTCAAAACAGAAATTTTGTGCAGTTATCAAACGGCATTTTCGGTTCTTTAAAACTCTCCAAGAACAGAATCAGAAAAAGTCATTTTAATCAAAATCATTTTTTCGGAACAAATGGTTACCATGCAGGCCCTTAGTCTCGTTATTTTTAAGTTTATCATTAATCATCTCACAACATAATTTTCATCATTGACTCACACTTAAAATAAAATTAAAAAACAAAAATCTGCTAAGTAAAGTTAAACCTCAAGTTTTTATTATGAGGAAACTTTTGAGGAGACATTAAGTTTCCCAAGTTATATTCACCCTTCTCCTTTCCTAATTTTTCTAATTGATTCCTATAGCTGTATATTTAATTTTTCTGATCAAGTGATTCTATTCACAAGATATACCCAATTAATATGGAGAAATTACCAAAAATATCATAAATCTATAGCAATTAGTCATTCAATCATAAATCTTTTTCTTTTGCGGATATTCCAATCCTAAATCTTTTACATCTGTGTCAATTTAATTTAATCCATCCAACCAACTTTTTGCCGATCAACATTGACATGGCAATTTTTAACAAGGCATTTTAATTTTTTTTTTTTGAAACTTTGGAGTTTCATAGTCACTATACTATCGTTTAGGGAACACTAAATTCCTTTTTCGATGGGGTCGATCCCTAAGATTAGTATTTTCAAAGTTTTGAATTTGAAATACATTTTTATTTAATATGGCAAGATAACGCCGCGTATTGTTGGACTTTCTCGTTAATGCGGTATTACACACAAGTCTATGTCCACCATGTCTTTTTGTTAGCATCTCGCCGATGAACCCATGTCGCGACCCGAAAATGATTTCAGGTGAACGGATTATCAGGTTAATTAGATTAACTAACCTAACGCGGACCCTCCCAAGCCCTACCGAATCGCGATTAGGTTTTCCATTCGAATGATTTTTTAATTTTTTTGAAGTCGCCACTAATCGTTCTTGGTAGGTCGATTAGAAAACCTAAATAAATTGCGAGAGAACTAATTTATGTTCTGCGAACCAGAGATTATGATTCGGGGACTTGGTTACACTAGTTAACTAAAACTGATGCCCTTTCGGTACATTTTTATTTCATGAAAAAGTTTTGGGGTGATTTGACAGATTATTTGGGTCAAACTGACCAGAAGGGGCAAAATGGTCATTTTTCAGGCTCGGTAAATGGAAATAGGTCAAAACAGTTGAATGTGGTTATTTCCTATTTTCCATAATTTTTTTGAGAATTTTTTTGAATTTTTTTTGAATTTTTTTGGAGACAATTTCCCATGAGGGGCAAGTCGTCATTTTTGAAAGGGTTGAAAAGCCAAAACTATCAGAATAGGATTGATAGATTAAAAACGACCATTTCCTAATTTTTGAGATTTTGGGGATTTTTCAGAATTATTTTCTAATTACAAATATTTTTTTTGTATTTTATGTAATTTTTGAATTAAAAAAAAAATGAGATGGAATGGTTTCTTTGATTATCCTGAATATCTTGGACGGATTCAAAATGATATCAAGAAAATCAGACCATCGCTATGGCTTCAAATATATATATATTATATATATTTCAAGAAAAATCACAAGTGCGAGTAAAGGACACCTCGCCAGATTTATTCAAAATTTTCGGTTTCTAAATGTACAGCCAGTTTTCAAATCAAGACCACAAATATTCAATCCTACAGAAACAAACACCTTTGAACATGCAATTCAATCAACAATTCTATGCAAAATAAACAAGACAATATTCAAAGTTTCGAATTAGGAAGTATACCCAAATGGACAAGATTGCCTTTCCCCGATTCGATTTGCGACGAAACTTGATGATGAAGCCTTGCACTTTGGACCAGCGGAACTCGAGTGTACGTTGAGAGGGTCCACGGAGGAAGCTCACAATTTCTGACAGTCGCTAGTTCCAAACAAAGTCCAACATTCTTCATGCATATGTCCAGTAAATGCCCAGCCGAATACAAAGTTTGACAATCGCGACCGGTCTCATAAGAATATTGCTCACGATGGACTTGTTTAAAAACTTTGTGCAGCAAATTCCTTTTGGAAAACTGTAAACAAAAGAAAAAAAATAAAGAACGAAAAAAAAGATTCGAGATTTCCCAGCAGGAATAGGGTCCACAGGAATAGGGTCCACCAAATTATCATCGGAGTGGCCTCTAACCACGGGCCGCCACCGCGTCATCTCCAAACGGCCATCGTGCCGTCTCCGAACGTGCTGGCTGCACCGTTGGGCTTGATCGTGTGTCGCTTTTTTACCTTTAGGTAATTTGCCACCCATGAAAGAAATGCTGATAGTCCAACACCCACACCAATCCCAAACAAAGGCGATCCAAAGGAAGATGGAGGAGGAACGTGCGGCGGCTGTGAATGAAACGGGTGCTTATCGTAGGTTTTCTGGTCAAGACATTCAGACCAAAAACATCAGACGCGGCAACCAGTATATGAGCAAATAGTAAAAGAAGAGAATAACTCCCTGGTCTTTGACTTTTCTGGGAGACTCTTTTCTTTCGAAATCCTTGGGTTCAGCAGCCTCAATCTCGGAGAAACCGTGAAATCTAGACTCCCCTAGATTCGCCTTCGGTGTCTATAAAATCTTGTGGATCAAGCTTGACGGAATTGACGACTCGGACCATGAGTGAACGATGGGCGTGCTTTGGTCAATTATAAGACCATTGTGAGTTGTTAATGAGCAGAGAAGGACAACTCTGAACCCACGGCTGCATGATCAATTTGATACCGAGAGTGAGATACCTAGACAATGAAGACCATTGAATTTGAATATTAGATAAACAATAAGCATTAGTGGACCTTACAAAAAAAAATAAGCATTAGTGGACAGTAAGTAAAAACAAATTCTAGAAATCATAAAAAAAATGGCACGACTAATAGAATTGCTGCACGAGTTGAACCCAATTGCATTAATCAATGCTAGAGCACGGTTTTAGGCCTCATCGCCGAATCAAACTTGGACTCAAGTCCTTTTGCACACCGCTTGTACTTTGATCTTGAATTACACATGGATTGATTTCAACTCCGCCAATATCTTGCTTTTCTTCACGAGACTTGTCGGCTGATTTCACCACACCTTGTTTTGCTCAAAAAAAAAAAAAAATCTGCATTTGCACAAGCTAGAAATTCCTCCCAAAAACTGCGCCTTTGGCTTTGATTTGCAGGAACGGCTTTCTTGACTAGGACAGGAACCGAGGAGAAATAGACATGGAACGTTGAAGACTTTGACACATCTTGGCCAGCTTCGAGGCTCATCGAGAACACTCAACGAGTGTGCTTCATTGAGCGTCCAATGAGGAAAGCTCGTAGATGTAACTGCGGATCGTCGAACTCCAGGCGATGCTAGATGGAAACGCAAGGACTCAGATGCTGTGATAGACTTTTTGCGAGGACACGAGGACGTTATCAACGCAGCAGTAGATCGATTCGAAATGAGCAAGACGTGGCAGGAGGCTCGATCTGAGACTTGTGGAAATGGTGATCGCGGGGGTTCTCGACGGATCTCTTGGATGATCGCTTGATTTCGAGGATCCGCAAATAAATTTTGAGGAACAACCTGTAAAAACAACAACTTTTATCGTTACAGTAGCTCGCAGGAGGTGCAGCAAATGGGAACCTCGCCGGGACATTAGGGCCTCCGCCGCGACTCGCTTTTGGAGCTTGCTGGTTGTCTCAGTAGATCTTGAATTCCGCTTGGTCATAGGTGTAGACAGACGCGAGTGAACCATTTTTTTTGTCAAGAGGAACCACAGACGGCACTTGAATGCCCCCGTTTTTGGCGGGTTCTCCCGCATTGAGGAGCTCAAGATCGATCTTTAAATGGATTGGAATTGAACTCAAAGCTTGCACACCAAATACGCGCAACACATTCCTGCACAAAAGGACGAGGTCGGCTACACTGGCAGTTCTTGGCCACCATCGAGTTCTCTATCTTGTTCTTCGCAATCTGCGCTCCTCAAGGACAAATCCCGTCTTTCATCGAGCTCTAGCCTTTCTTAAGACCATGCCCCTGCGAATCAAACAACGAACTTAAACTAAGCCAGTACCATATACCTATGTGGCCACAAAAAGTCAAAAGAATACACATGTTGAACTCAGCTTGATAGTTGGTAATCTGGACGTATTAGGAGCTTCGAATGAGTAATTCCATTCAGATCGAGCTCCAGTCCATGTTGTTTTTCTCAAAGAAAGTATGTAACGGTTTGATTTTGATCTCCAATGAATCGAGCCCAGAATTTCGAAGCAGCCAAGGCGGCTCGCTCTCGTGGGCGAGATCGTTTAGGCCCCCTTGATCTCCCCTCCTTTTTGAGAAGATAAAGTTGGATCTCCTCCTCCCCCGGTATGGCTCCTCTGCTCTCTAAGATCCCCCCCCCACTACTCCTTATCTTCATTCTCCATTTTTTCTAGTCTTTTGTGTCCCTGTAATGCGCCCCCAACTCACCATTTTGCTGCCTTTTGCCATTGGGGACCCGAGAGCCAGTGGAATTCCCCTCAAGAACATTTGTAAAGGAAGCCACTTCTACCTTTTGTCTGGCTCTCCTTTTCCACGTGAATCTTCAGTCAAAGTCCAGCAGGAGCACTCCACCCATCTTCCTCATGATGGCCTCCTCCACTCACCTTTTGTTCTCTTTGAGGCATTGTCAGTTAGGTTTGCAACGTGCCCAACACCATAATTCCACTCTCCACATGTCCATCATTTGCCCTTGATGAACAAGCAGGCTACCTGGACTGAATCGGCTAGGACTTATTGCGCGCTAATGAGCTTTATCAAAGCTTGTTACAGCAGCGAATTTGAGCTTCGATTGATGCAAAATGGGAAGGAAATCACCCCTCAATACGTGTAATAGCCAACCTCTCAAACAGGAGCTCGAACTTGCTCGTATAACGCCTTGAAGACATGCCTGAACCGCAGCGAAACAGCTTGGGATCTACGGATTCGAGGAAGCTCACGGCTGGTCTCTTGGAGTTTGTAGAACATGTAAATGTTGACCAGCTGCAAATCATGAATATTACTTGACCAAGGACGAATCTCCTTCACGAGCACTGACTTGGCTAATCACGATGAACTAGTGCTAGTTTTGCACTGCAAGGTCGCGACAAAAATGCATGGAGAAATATATAAATATTTTTTTGTGAGAATTAATTCTCAATTTTGTGTGATATATAAATGAAAATCAAAATTTAGGATTCAACAACCCATAAACTCGAAAATAGATGTAACTTCTCCAAGCACCGTGTTGGTGCGAACACATCAAATGTTCATAGCATGTCCTTATATTTAAAGGTTGCACATGCCATGACCCATGAGATGATCAAAGGAAGCCACATTCCCCACTAGGATCCTGACAAGCAGAATTCTATATTATTCATGATTCAAATTGGCGTCAAAAATCTAGAAAGCATGCTCCATTTCGATAATCAGACAAGCTGATCCAGGTATTGATCCACGGTCGTGTATTTGACATCGGGATAGAGCTCCAAAGCTTCCACTCCAAATGACAGCTCAATCTCGAAATTGGTTTGGTCTCCTTTCACGAGGACAGAATGGGATATGGCCAATATCACATTGAGTGGAACTGCAGCCTCTGCAATATGAATAGACAAGTAGAACGATCAACGTCAGAATATTTAAATCTAGGAGAATATAGACAATTTCATGTGCTCAAGTCTAATAGAAATGCATCCCTCACCTTGAATGTTCTTCAGAACTTGCTCCTCTGGAACATAAACCCTCTCCAGGGTCTTGCCAATCTTTCTCTCCCACAAAGACGCGAGATCATTAAACGAGTAGGTGTTGGCAGGAGGCTTGATGTACAGGATTTTATTCAAGGTCCTCGGATCATTCACTGCTTTGATGGTATAGGTGCCGATGTCATCCTCCTTGTTAAACACCGCTGTATATTGACGGGGAGAATTTTAGAATAAATATATCACAAAGCTATCGATATTCCTAGAGTTACTTTCAGCTCGCATTCAAAGAAGAATTCTCTTGGTAAACAGATTCACCAGACAACTGGCAGACAAATGCATGCATATGTTCTCTTCTCAACCACATGCATAAAGAAAACCTCCGTGATCTGCCGACTAGGTGGTATTGTGCCCAGATAAACCACATAGCATCCATTGATTTTGGATGTGAAAGGCCCAACATCTCCAGACAAGGAAGTTGCCTCGAATTCTCAAGCTTCAAGAACTGCCTTTCACTTTGATCATGCCGTAATTAAGTTGTCAAAAATGAACAGAAAAATCTGAATGAGTTAAATGCGCATTTCAAAAAATCGTTTCTTGCCTTTTGCATTTCCATCCCCTAAGATAACAACTTTTCTCTAGGGGAAGCGATAGTGCCGATCTGTGACAATGTCGGGAGGAAGTAACCTGCAAAAAAGTTAGAAACCACGTAGGTATAAGGGATTCCCTCGGCCTCAACAAGGCAGCGGATCTTGACCTTGATAGCAAATGTAGTTTTTGCTGGCTCCACAGCATGGACCCGATCCACATCATTTCCAAACTCTGAAGGCAAGAATCTCTAAGAAGAAAATTAATTGAATCAGAAGAAACATTTCTGTTAGAAAGCAACAGAAAACTAGAGTACATTCCCCTTACCCAACAAACTTACATATGTTCTAGCAAATAAAGAAAACAAACTTATACGACCTTGAATTTCACATTATTTTTACTGTATGTTACTATAACAGAGAAAAAAATGATTATAAGTGAATCAAGACAAGCAATGAAGCAAATTCGACCCGAGGTGCTATTAGAAAAATTAAGAACAAAAAAGTGAAAAATTAAATGGTTAAGGCAATAGCCAGATAACTCTGTCAAGTATAAATTATGCAAACATGCTGCTTGGTTGGACACTTTCACAATTAATAAAATATCAGGTAAGTCCATTGCCTTTCGTGAGCAAGCTAACCTCCACTCGTTATGGACCGTCAACCGCCCAAAGCAAAAACTACAAAAGAATCCACTAACTGGGTTTTGGTAACTTATTTGCAACAATGACAAAACCACCGAAAAAAAGACCATTTGAAGGATTAAGTAGTTCACGTTTCGCATTCATGATTGAACAGGGTAGATTACCATAATCCATATTGAGTGCTAGAAACTTTTTGTTTGTGTAAAGATGTAGATCTCTGAGTAAATACATACAAATATGTATAAATTCATGTACTACGCCGTGCATCAATGATGGCAGAATTCCCTAACCCAACTGAATACATCAAAAAGCAATAGTGTGGATTTAGAGTAACCCACTTAGAAGCCTAGATAGTGCTATACTTGGATTTGAAATAGTTATCCTCATATTTCACTGATGACTTCTACACAAAGTGATGACCATCTAGAAGTCTTCATATAAATAAGTGAATCCATCCCATTTCATCAAAGCGAAGCTCACAAGGAGAATCTGATGCACTTATACCAGAAGGATGTAATTAAACTAACATCAACCTATATCATCAGTCAAATGCTAAATGAACAGAGCAAAGTGGACAAAATAATTATAAACAGCACGACCTTAATATTCCCGGCTGCTTTGATGGCAGCAATAATCTTGTCTTGGTCCTCTAGCTGTGCTTGCCCCACAGCGGAGATTACTACATCAACCTGCTTAATCGCGTTCAACAGACTCTCTTGGTCTTATATGTCTCCCTGAGAATCAAATAACCAAGAGCATGGAGAAACAATCAGTAAAGTCAGCTATCATCAACAAAATCTAACTTTAGCAGTAGGAGACTAAGAAAAGGAGAAATACATAATCCGATGCAGATAAAACTTCAATGCCTTCATCAGACGGGGACAAAGTACAATTAAAAAACAAAATGACAAGCTTATCCGTATGACACTCGTCCACACATTGCTTACCGATCTTCAAAAAGTTGTTACATGGTATCTTACCATCACATCTAAATAACGGGTCAACCAAATTTACTTCTGTGTAAACATTCATCTACGCAGAACGTAACATATGGAAGTTTTCAAAAGATTTGTCTAAAAATGTGCTCGTTCGTATCAGCATGCGAAGCTGAGGTAATTCGTCAATCAGTGTGAAAACTGAGAGGGAGATTGTTTTGGATCTCACCAATAATACAAGGACAAAATAGCAGAGGAGAAAGCAAGAACACGAAAGATCAACTCGATCTAGTGAGAGATTGAGATAGAAATCAACCCCGATTCTATTGCCAAAGACATTTTTAAAAGGGATTTTGAAAATTCTGAGCAAAGGATTTTTACTGCCGATACAATTTCTATATGCTGAGTACATGTATTTATACAAGAGATTACGCGTCGTTAGAATCAATCAAAATGAATTTACAATCCCTTGATCTTAGCACTTGATTGCGAAAATTCTTCTTGACTTTAGTACTTGTGTGATTTGATCTGATCTTGATTCCTTGATTTGTGCCAGTATTCTTAACACGCCCCCACAAGATGGCGCTTCCATCGAAGACGCCAATCTTGGGTCAAATAACTTAACCGAGGTTTGGATAATGGTTTGGTGAGAGCATCTGCAAGTTGATCTGTGGTTGAGATGTGGGAGACGCGGAGAGCTCCACTTGCAACTAGATCATGAACGAAATGGTAAATATGGCAATATGCTTCATTCGGGAGTGAAATACCGGATTTGCACATACATATGTGGCGCCGATGTTGTCACAATACAGAGTTGGAGTGGTGATCGGTTGGATACCAAGTTCAGATAGCAAATGTCGAACCCATTGTAGTTCTGCTGTGGCGGTGGCAACGACGCGATACTCAGCCTCAGTCGAAGACTTGCAATTGTGCGTTGTTTCGTGCACTCCAAGACACTGGATTAGGGCTAAGATAGATGACAAATGCAGAGGTGGATGATCGGTCATCTACATTTCCTGCCCAATCAGCATCAGAGAACCCGTGAAGAATAGATGTTGTGGAGCGTGTTAGATGTAACCCATAAAATATGCTTCCTTTTAAGTACCGGAGAAGTCGTTTAGTAGCAGCCCAATGTGTGATAGTGGGACGTTGCATAAACTGAGATAATTTGTTGACAGAGAATGCAATGTCAGGTCTTGTGATAGTGAGATATTGAAGGCCCCAATAAGACTTCGATACTCACTTGCATTGGTTGCCTCGGCTGGATCATTGGCGGATAAGCTGATTCCCACTGCCAAAGGAGTGCCTACCTCCTTAGCTTCATCCATTTTGTGTTTTTGGAAAATCTCACGGATATACTTATGTTGAGAGAGAAGTATACCGGTCTTGGTTGGGATCACTTCAATGCCAAGGAAATAATGAAGTGTTCCCAAATCTTTCATAGAGAAATGCGTAGACAATGCTTCAATGAATTTGGTGATGAAAGAGGTGTCATTGCCTGTGATGATGAGATCGTCAACATAGACAAGGAAGAATGTTGTAATTGGACCCATGGTGTAGATGAACAAGGATGGATTAGAGCGAGAGTTGCGAAAGCCATGAGTGTGAAGGAATTTACTCAATGCAGTGTACCATGCCCTTGGCGCTGTTTTAATCCGTAAATAGCTTTCCTTAATTTGCATACATGGTTCTGTCGAGTCGGATCAATAAATCCTGACGGTTGAGTCATGTATACTTCATCCGTGAGATCCCCTTGGAGGAACGCATTGTTGACATCAAGTTGTCGAAGTGGCCATCCTTGATTCAATGCAATAGAAAGCACAACACGAACAGTGGTCGGTTTGACAACGGGACTAAAAGTATCCTTGTAGTCAATCCCAGGGCGTTGGTGGAAGCCTTTGGTAACGAGACGCGCTTTATAGTACTCAATACTGCCGTCAGGTTGGCGTTTAATCGGAAGATCCACCTGCAACCAACAATATTACTGAAATTTGTGTTAGGAGTGAGTTCCCATGTTCCATTGCAACAGCGCATTAAATTCCTTGGACATGGCATGTCGCCATTTGGCATCCCGTAAGGCTTGAGTAACACATGTTGGTTCGATGGTGTTGGGTAGAGGATGTTTAGTGGTGTGATAAAGTGTTTGGTTTGAAGATGTTATTTCTGGATCGTGTAATCATTGGATGGCTGCGTGTTGTGGTTAGCGGAGATGGTGGTAAGGCCTGTTGTGGTGGTGGATCAGAGGATAAGGGAGGTGGGTTGAGTGGTGGCGGAGGTTGTGATTCGGGCAGAGGATGGTTATTGATGGCGTCGGTGCTGCGAACTTGAGAAACAGTTGTTGCGGGGAAGCAGGCAGCGGGTCGGCTGCATTTGCTTGCGACTGGATCGGCGTTGGGATGGAAGGCGAGGCTGAACTCACTTGTTGGGCAGTGATTGGAAGTTGGATCCATGTGGGATTTGTAGGTGATAATGGGTTTGGAGGTGTGGAGTTTGTTTTGATATATGGAAAAATGTGTTCGTGGAAGACAACATGACGAGAAATGTAAACGTATTTGGTCTGAGGTTCAAAACATTTGTATGCGCTTTGAGAGAGTGAGTAGCCAAGAATATACATGGACGGGAACGATTATCAAACTTATTTTGGGCATATGGGGAGCCACGGATAGCATAAGCATCCGAAAATTCGAAGTTTGAGATAGTTCGGCTTTTGATTGAAGAGTTTTTGATATGGAGATTGATGCTGAAGGATTGGAGTGGGTAGTCGATTGATGAGATATGCAGCAGTTTGAAAGGCGTAAGACCAAAATGAAGTTGGAAGAGATGCATTATGGAGTAAAGTTAAGCCCGTTTCCACAACATGGCGATGTCGTCGTGTTGTGTTGCGGGGTGTGAGGAGGAGTGGTGAAGTGAGAAATACCATGTGTGGTGAAAAAAGTTTTGAGTTTGAGATACTCACCTCCGCCATTGGAGTAGACAGAGATAATAGGACGTTGAAATTGTTTTTCGACAATTGATTTGAAACCGCTAAAAATGGCATAAACATCAGATTTTTTTTGCATAGGATAAAGCCATATGTATTTTGTAAAATGGTCGACAAATGAAACGTAATATTTGAAACCATCAACCGAGGTGTCCGGAGCAGGACCCCAAACATCGGTGTAGAGGAGTTCTAGTGGAACTTGATTGGAGAGAGTAGAAATATTGAATGACAAATGATGACTTTTATTGCATTGGCACAAATCACAATATGATTTGGAAATGGATTTGGTCGTAGGACTTATGGGTAATGAAAATGTTAACTACGTAATTTTGAATGGAAAGAGAAGGATGTCCCAAACGTCGATGCCAGTCAATGAGCCGCTTTCGTCTCTCCTGTCATAACTACGTAATTTTGAATGTCCCAAACGTCGTGCTAGTCGGAATAAACGTTATGGCATCCGGCCGTAAGTGGCATCCGATAAACTCCGTGCTTATGCTCGCCGCGCAACAACGTCGCTCCCGTTCGAAGATCCTTCACCAAAAAGAAGGTGGCAAAAAATTCAATGAAAGTATTGTTTTGGGCACAAAATTTTGAGACGGAAATTAAATTTTGAGTAAGAGACGGTGTGCAAAGTGTGTTAGGTAAAACAAAGGTGTTTTCAAGAGACACAAGTTTTGTCGTCCCAACATGTGAAATACTCAAACGTGTCCCGTCGCCAATAATAATATCATCTGGTCCTTCATACTCCGAGTGGAGAGATAGGTTTGCTAAATCGTTGGTGACGTGGTGAGACGCTCCTGAATCAACAAGTTATTGCGGGGCTGAGCGTGTTGTGTGATGCACAACAGGTTCAGTATTTGGACGACCTCGGATACGGTAGCAAGTTTTGGCCGTGTGGCCATATTTATCACAAAATTGACATAGAGGCCGAGAGTCATGAGACTGAGATGGGCTGCCCTGCTGAGTGAGATTTCTACGGGACTGTTGGCTACCAAAGTTGTTGCGAGCACCATGAGAAGCACCGCGTCCGTTTTGGGCAACACTCCAACGAGCAGCGGAGGAACTAGAGCGTGACTTGGGCAGTATACTGAGCTGTGACAGGAATGAATTTTGCGGCTTTTTCTTCATGCTTAAGGTAAGTTTCATAAGTGACAAGTTTGTCGTGTAATTCCTCAAATGAAGTAGGATTTTCTCTAGCGTGAATTGCAGCCGCTAATTCTTTAAATTCAGGACCAATTCCACGTAAGGCATGAATAACAATATCATCATCTTGAAGGGGTGTATCAATAATGGAGAGTTCATCGGCAATACCCTTTAATTCTTGAAGATATTCAGAAACTGACCTTGATTGACGCCGGATTGTGGACAACTGGTCCTTGAGAAACATTACCCGAGAACGGGATTTGTTGGCATAAAGGTTGGTGAGCTTTTTTAGTGCCTCTTGAGAGGTTTCACTGAATGCAATCAATGGCAAAATAGGTTCAGAAACTGAGCCGAAAATGGCAGATAACAGCAGTTGGTCCTGGCGGATCCACAATGTGCGTTCTGAACTGGCTGACCCGGATGAATCAAGTGACGGACAAGGGTGTATGCCTTCAACAAATCGGAGTAGATCATGTCCAATTAAAATGGCTTGAAGTTGTGCTCGCCAAGAGGGAAAGTTACCGGCTGTGAGCTTTACGAAAATCTGGACAGTGTTGCCGATGGTAATGAGGCTAGTGTTGCCAATGGCAATGAGGCAGGTTGAGAAAGCGTTGGTGTTGTCACTGGTTGAACTTGACATGGTGGGATTGAAGGCTCGGTTGAGCGAAAAAGGCTCTGATACCATAAAAGAGATTTTGAAAATCGAGAGAATTCTCAGCAAAAGATTTTTACTGCTGATACAATTTCTATATGCTGAGTACATGTATTTATACAAGAGATTACGCGTCGTTAGAATCAATCAAAATGAATTTACAATTCCTTGATCTTAGCACTTAATTGCGAAGATTCTTCCTTGACTTTAGTACTTGTGTGATTTAATCTGATCTTGATTCCTTGATTTATGCCAGTGTCCTTAACAATTTTATCATAATGACAAGCAAGATTAACGGCAGGTGATGCTTCGATTTCTCGAAGCAGAACCAAATGTGGGAAACGAACGCAATTGCGTGGGAATGACTACTCACATGAACTAAATTGACGCCTAAGCTCTTGAGACCTTCGACAATTTTGGCCTTGGCAAGGTTGGTGAGAGTGGGACTCCCCCATGAGAGCGAAGGTAGGGTGGCCGGACTTAGCACTCGCTTCGACAATGGACTTTCCGATGTTTCCAGTGCCTCCGATCACCAGGACTTTGCTCTTCTCGGCCATCGGAGAGTTTTCACAGCGGAGGTGGGGTTTTTCCCGGCGAACTCGATCGGTTTCTGAAGTGACTCTGCTGTAAGTGGAGAGAGAGCGCACCAAAATTGCGGGGTTCTCGTCTCTTCTCGAGGGAGCGTCAATTTATTTCAATCCCAAAAGGGCATAATCGTCTTTTCCAGTGAAACGGTTTTTTTTTGTTGATAACCAATTCATCCGGACGGGTCCTTCGTGCATTTGCCTTTCATTCTTCTCGTCAGTTCCAAGCCTACAAGAGTCCTGGAAACAGGAACATCCATCCAATACTCCGATGTATTCATAAATCCATTTGATCTTGTTATTTTTAAGTTCATCCATAATCAACTCACATCAGGAATTTCATCCTTGCTCACTAAAAAAAAAAAAATCTAAATAAACCCAAATTTAAAATTATGACGAGATTTTCAAGGACATATTAAGTATTCGAAGTTACATTTACTCATGTAGCGCTTCATTACTTTTTTAATCAAGTATCATACTTTTAATTTTTCTGATCAACCGATTCTTTTCACATGAAATGATTAATCAAACTCTCCAGCGCCAAATTCGATCAAGTCCAAGTAACATATCTATGGAACGATGCCGTAATAGGGTGTGGATCATATTGCTTGCGTGAAAATCCTTGGTGGTTGTCGAAAACTCTATCCAAAGCTTCGTTTTCTATAGCTTTGCTAATCAAGTACTTCTTTTCTATATCTATAGTGGGTGTTCATGTAGACAATATGGGATCGTCACATTCTGGCATCTTTTAATAGTCGTGACAATTGGATTTGATGTTAGAAGAACTCGGTTAGATACTTTGTATAGATGAAAGGACCTCAGAATAATTGTATGTACAAAGTTAAAAAAGTAGTGAAGTTAGGAACGAAAAGTATCAATCTTTCAAGATGTGAAATTCTTGTATGGCCTGTATAATTTCAATTATACTTTTCCACTTGTGATTTGTGTAACAACAGTATAAAATTGGCTTTTTACAACGGTATTTGATTTAATTAGAAAAAAAATTCAAAAATTGGTGGGCTTATTAGAGATAGCAAGGAATATAGCTTATGAAGATGTCCATGTTCATTATGTTCGAAAGGTGTCGGTAGTCGTCTTTGCCTTTTCCCTTTGTTCCATCTGGAGAAGTCTTTGAAGCATAAGTGAAGTTTGAATCTTTTAAGCTGCGTTTGTTCATTAAGATAAAATATTTTTTTATCATATTCTGTATTTGATAGATATTCAGGATATGATAAAGGGGATATATGAGGATATAGCCTGAATACTAGTTTACTAGGAGAAAGATGGGATAGACTCTGATAGAATTTATCAAGAAAACAAACACAAGAAGAATTGGGTTTTTTCCACAACCATAGTCTCTCCTTCGTGCCGGACCACCTCTTTGCTATGCCACCGAGCCTCCTTTTTGGCGGGGAACCGCCGCTTTGCCGACTTCAATAGTCAAGTGTGACCGTCTTTCCAATAGAGCCAGACTAGGGTCTCTGGCAGCAAAATCAGATATCTCCACATCCTCACTTTTAATCAATAGTTTGGCGTGATATGAGATCATATCCCTATTCTTTATTTGCTTAAGCCTTTTGAACATTTGAAAAAGGTCTCGACATGTTATGACAAACTCAAAATTGATCATCAACTTTTAAAGTAATTCTCTTAGGCGGCCTACATGAGTGTATCTTCAACTTGTGAAAAAGAAGCCGAATAATTCTATTGTTCAATGATTGTTTATTCATTCGACAAGAAAGCAAGCAAGGCTAGTGGGTTATTATTAAGGATTTGACTCTAAATCAAGACTTCCGGTTCTATTAGATCTTCTCGATTGATATCATGCCTGAATTTAAATGGCACAAATCTCTACTCGACAATAACTCACTCATCGAAACTCATCACTGAATAATTTTTAAAGTATTCATTCTCCTCGCATGAATAAAGAATGAATCAAAACTCGATTAGATCAAATCCAGAGCAACCGTTGAAAAATTGAGTGAAAATGGTCTGAAATGAGTGTGAGCTACTCGACATGCATATGCTTGCACGATGCTCATCCACCCATTGCCTAACGATCTTCGAATGTTATAGCATGGAATTTGCAATGACATCCGAAGTACAGGTCAAGTCACATTTACTTGTACATACAAATTCATCTAGGCAGTACGTAGCTGTAGCTAACAGCTAAAAACATAGGGAAGTTCCCAAAATATTTGTCTTAAAATGTGCTCGTTCGTATCAGAATGCGAAGCTGACATGATTCGTCGGGCGGCGTGCAAATGAGAGGGAGGTGACTTCTGATTTCACCCACATACAAGGACAAAGTATCATAAAAGAGGAAGAACAGCACCAAGTCGTAACGTGACCCATCAACTCGATCTTGTGAAAGATTGAGATAAAAAAAATATATATATCAACTTCCGATTCTACTGCCAAGGACATTTCTCAGAATGACGAGCAAGATTAACGGCAGGGGACGCTTCGACTCCTCGAAGCAACACCAAATGTGGGGAACAACAAAAATTGCACGGGAATAACTACTCGCATGAACTAAATTGACGCCTAAGCTCTTGAAACCTTCGATGATATCGGCATTGGTGGCGTTGGAGAGAGTGGACTCCCTCACGAGAGCAAAGGTAGGGTGACCGGACTTAGCACTCGATTCCACAATGAGCTTGCCTATATATCCAGTGCCTCTTATCACCACACTTTGCTCTCCTTGGCCATCGGAGAGTTCTCATGGCTAAGGTGTGGTTTTTCCCAATGAACTTGATCTGAAGTGACTTTACTGTTAATAGTCGAGAGAGAGTGAGAGCACTAAAATGCGGGGTTTGTCTTCATGTTGGAGCGTCATTGGATTTTGATTCCATAAGGGCATAATTGTGTTTTGAATGAAACGATTTTTCTTGTTAATATTATCATTTATGAAGCACCGACACTCTTTGGGGGCCTCCTTATCTTGTCGTGTTTGACACTCTTCGACATGCAGCCGACGTGTGGTTAGTGCTCCGGATATGCCAGCGACAAGTGAGTCCAACATCTCAACATGCCATTTCGACACGGACGGGATCAATTTTAAGCATTTTCAATAAATCAGGAGTCAAAGTGTAAATTTATTATATATACACACATAGTAAAATTATATATCCAACCACCCCGAAATTAATATATCCAGCCTGTAAAAAAAAATTAATTGTGAATTCTTAACAAAAGAGGAAGAAGAAGAAGAAGAAACTCATCGCTGGTATTTTTATATATACATGATAAATATACATTTAATATATAACGTATTTTAACGTGTTGAAATTCTCTATTTTTTGAGAAATGATGTGTCGTGTCGTGTCGCATTACGTGTCGATGCTACTTAGATTATCATCCTTCACGAGAAAAAGGGTGAATTCAAAAGTGGGAAAATAAACGAAAGATGACAATTTTGTCTAGCTTCAGAGATGATTTAAATTATTGCAACATAACATAAGCTCATTCCAAGGTGAAAATTCTCATGATTTTTTCTTCATCTAGATAGATATAGGATTTAGAAAAAATTTCAAATAATGATTTGAAGTGCCTTCATTTTTTTTTTAAATAAGGGCATGAAGTGGACTTTGTTTCAAATAAGAGCCTAAAGTGCTCAAATTATTTCAAAGAAAGGCTAAGTCCAAGGGCATTTTTGTCCTTTATTTTTTTTTGAATATTTTTTATTTTCCTATTTTCTTTTTGCCAATTCTTTTTTTTTCCTTTTTGTCTTTTCTTTTCTTTTTCTTCTTTCTCCTCTCCCCTCCCCAGGCCATCGCTCGTGTTGGGCTACCCTCGCCTGAGCCGATGTCGAGCAAGGGCCTCCTCAACTTGTTTGTGACAATGAAAGACACTGGTATCGGAACTCACCTTACTAGTGATGAAGGATGCCGAAGGCGGTGGAATCACGGTGTAGGACGCCATGGATTGTAGTCACGGTTCAAGCTAATGCGGTGTCATGTTGCGGTCAGTGAGAGGGAGAGAGAAGAAATAAAGGCGACAATTGAAAATGTTCGATAGACAAGACAACGAGCGAGAGGAGGAGATGGACCAAGGCGGCGGATGCTCGCCTAGGTGGACACATAGCAGATTGTGTAGCATGAGATTGGCAATCGCTGGTGGGGCCAAGTTGGCCGAGTGCAGAGGAGAAAAAGGATTTGTACTAGTGCTCGAATCTGAAACTTCTTTTTTTCTTTTGTTTTTATTTTTGTGTCAAAAAATTGGGATGGAGCTGGTGAGTCTGCCATGGATGGGATTCGCAGGAAATGAGATCATGAGATGGAGATTCCTAGTCACGTGGCTAGGCATCAGGCTACCCTCGTCCTCACCCAACATCAACCCCGGCGAGGGAAGCTCGACGCTGGCTCCGGCGAGGAAGGCCCTCACCTAAGGCCGGCGATGGCCTGAGGAGGGAGGAGAGGAAGGGATGGGAAAAGAAAAGAAAAGAAAGGGCAAATAAAAAAATTTAAAAAAAATTAAAAAAAGTAAAGGATAGAAATGCCTTTCGGCTATGCCCTTCTTTAAAAAAATTTCAGCATTTTAGGTCCTTATTTAAAATAAGGTTTATCTTAGGCCTTTATTTGAAAAAATGATGGTACTTGGAATCCTTTTTTGAAATTTTCCTTAAGATTTATGAGGCAATTATTCATAAGTACATTTTTTGCAACAGCCCTTTCATACTCCTCCTACTTCTCCTTCTCTTCTCTGCAGGCGTCCATTTCAAAAATCTTAAAAATAATAAAACAAGGTTGCACATACCCATAGCAAGTATATCCCCTAGTTAGGGAGAGTTTGGACCATGCCTCTGTAGATCTTGAGAAAGTCCATTAAAAAATGGAGTTCTCTTTGGTCCCTTACTACAACATCCTCGCCTTGATGGTCAAGTTCATCTAGCGCGGTGGTTAAAAAAAATCCACCAAGGCTTCTTCCAGATTGTACGCAACATTCTTTGCAAGGCAGGATGTTGAGCAATGATAATTCTAAAGATAGAACGGGCTTCATGTTTTTGTTCATGTATCTGTAGATCTTGATGCTCAAAGGCTAGTAATTTCATCTTGACCTTGATATGACACATCTTGGATCTTTTTTGCCTAACGAGGCGACACATAGGTCGCATGTTAAATTACAAATTTAAATTATCAAAAGATAAGAAAACTTTAATTTTGATGGGACAATAAATTTTAAGTAATCATAATTGCGAAGTGTTACAGATTCTATTCAATCAGATGTTGCAATTTTACAATTCACAATGATTTTGCATGTAATGAGAAAAAATGGTACGAAATGGACAATGAGCTACTCTAAGTTCATATGCTTCATAGCTACTATAAGATTGTTTTGAGGTGTAATAAATTGTATTTCCAGGGAGGGTGGCTCGCAAGATTACCCTTCTTCAGTTTATTGGCCCACACAAGATTTTTTTTTTTTCTTTTTTGGTCAGACAAGATTACTTTATGTGAAGAAATATTCGAATACGTTCTAAGAAGAAATATTCGAATATCAATCTCATCGATCTCATAAGTATCATATCAAATCCCATCCATCGAATCACTTTTTTGAAAAAGACAAGACATCTAAGTTATACAAGTAAAGTGATCTATTCATTGAAAAGAAAAAGATGTGAAAAGTGATTGGATTGATGATGAAATCAAATCTTGGGTCGTGAACAGTGATTCGATTGATGATGAAGAAAGAGAATTCTTGGTTCAGTTTTCCACCTTAACGATAGAAAAAAGAATTGATCAAATTCTATTGAGTTTGACTCATAGTGATCATTTATCAAAGAACGACTCTGGTTATCAAATGATTGAACAACCGGGAGCAATTTACTTACGATACTTAGTTGACATTCATAAAAAAGTATCTAATGAATTATGAGTTCAATACATTCTATTTAGCAAAAAGATAGATATTATGTGCTCATTATCAGACAATCACTTATTCACAAACGTCATGTGGGGTTAATAGTTTTCATTTCACATCTCATGGAAACCCTTTTCGCTTTGCTTATCCCTATCCCCCTCTAGGGGTATTTTAGTGATAGGTTCTATAGGAACTAGGTAATCCTATTTGGTCAAATACCTAGCGACAACTCTTATATTCCTTTCATTACAATATTTTTGAACAAGTTCCTGGATAACAAGCCTAAAGGTTTTCTTATTGATGATATCGATATTGAGGATAGTGACGATATTGACCGTGACATTGATACGGAGCTAGAGCTTCTAACTAGGATAAATGCGCTCACTATAGATATGATGTTGGAAATAGACAAAATTTATTTTACCCTTCAATTCGAATTAGCCAAAGCAATGTCTCCTTGCATAATATGGATTCCAAACATTCATGATCTGGATGTAATGAGTCGAGTTATTTATCCCTTGATCTATTAATGAACTATTTCTCTAGGATTGTGAAAGATGTTCCACTCAAAATATTCTTGCTATTGCTTCGACTCATATTTCCCAAAAAGTGGATCCCACTCTAATAGCTCCAAATAAATTAAATATATGCATTAAGATATGAAGGCTTCTTATTCCACAATAACGAAAGTACTTTTTCACCCTTTCATATACTAGGGGATTTCACTTAGAAAAGAAAATGTTCAACACTAATGGATTCGGGTCCATAACCATGGGTTCCAATGTGCGAGATCTTATAGCACTTACCAAGGCGGCCCCACCAATTAGTATTACACAAAAAAAAAAAATCAATTCTAGACACCAATACAATTAGATCTGCTCTTCATAGACAAACTTGGGATTTGCGATCCCAGGTAAGATCATTTCAGGATCATGTGATCCTTTTCTACCAAATAGGAAGGGTGATTGCACAAAATGTACTTCTAAGTAATTGTCACACCCCAATTCCTATAAAAATAGGGCAATGACATAGTCATCCTTTCCCACAAAGGATGCAGCCTCAAAATATAGCCCTGCTCAATCTGATATCATTATATATATATATATATACATATTTATATATGTGTATATATATAATAAAACGTCATTCGGT
>JAGVVM010022991.1:0-10069 GCA_019149425.1 Psidium friedrichsthalianum | reverse complement strand
CCTTCGAGCTCTAGTGAATGGTCTGCCACATATCTGGGGGCTCTATCATGTTGGGGATCATAGAAAAGAATGGTAAGTTTGTTAAAACTTGTTGTAAGTTATTTTTTCATTCTATTACTCATTTATCTGTATATTTTCGTGGGCAGATGATTGGGGATGGAACCTACATATCGGCTCATTTTGAGTGCACATTTCAAAAAAAGGATAGCATGGACCGGCAATCGAGCAAAGCTAATTTAAGGTAGGTAAGGTTAACTAAAATGGCAAATAATTATGTTTTTTAATCTTTATGGTAGTTAATATATATGAAGTTATTTTATTTTCATCTATATTGTTAATGTAGGAAAATATGAATGAACTTTTAATGAGTATTGCTAGTGGTGGTGAGGTGTTGATGGGTCTGAGACATCGGTGGAGGGTCTGACATATGGAATTATGGGTGGAGGCATCGGGTGGGATGAAAAGAGGCAAAATATTTGGGATGGGATCCTTGTCAAGGGTATATTTAACAAAGATTGCTGGAACTTCATCATCCAATGCGACCGTTTCAAGGAGGACACGAATTAGGAGCAAATGACCCAAGAATTGAGCCAACTGAAACATTTACTTGTACAGAAGGATGATGAAATACAAAAGGTCAAAGAAGAATTGACAAAATTCTCACAACAATTGTCACAGAAAGATGAGCAAATCAGAGAGGTGAATGAGAGATATAATTCTCTACAGTCTCAAACGCAATTGATCTTGCGACACCTCAACCTTAATCAACATCAGGTTCCTTCTGTACTTCCCACAATCAAATAAATGACGGGCACATGATGAGCGACATAATGATGATGAGATTGCTGCTGCTGATGATGATGATGATTTTGTTAGTCGTTTCATTAATTAAACGGTAAAACCGACCTGACTGATGATTAAGCATAATGTATATGTTTGTTATGGCTGCTTATAATATATGGCTGATTACATTTTGAAGTAGATATATGTGGGGGAAGAGCTTCTACCTGGTGCCTCGAGAGTCCTTGTGCTTACGGTAATTGTGTTCTCTCTTTTTCAATCGAGTTCTCATTCTTTTTTCTTTTTCCATGCCTGGCTTTTTTCTTTTTTCCACTTTTTGGACTAGTAGCTGCCGTTTTCAGTTCATTGCATGAAATGTATTTAGACTTAAAGAGTAAATCTGTCTAGATGTTGAAGCTTGCATAAGCTTTTGTCATTGATAAACTGAAGCGACAGTATACTCAGCAATCTAATTTTCCATTTTGTTTTAGATGCGATGTGACCATCTGGAACAAAACCAAGGGCAAATGTGACCCTCTCATAAGCTTGGTGCACAGTAAGTTGTACATTTCAGACCATTAAACTTATAAGCATGTTCACATGTGAACTTTGTGATGCATTTTGTCTCTGGAATTGAGTTAACAATATAATTTTGTGTTTCGGGACTTTTGATTCTTAATTCAGTAAGAGGATCGTCTTTTTGACAGTACATTGGTATTGGGAAGTTTATCTCTTTGTAAATCTGCTACTTAATATTTTCCAAATGGATCATTCCAACTACAATGGGTTAAAGGCACTGGTTGCCTCTATATTCATCTGATTGCAATGCAAAAATCATGCCAGGGAAGATCACATATTTCAACTCTTTTGTTGACCCTTATTGCAGATATAAATCCTCTCCTGAAGAAGTTGCTGCAACTTGTGATGTCACATTTGTCATGCTCGCTGATCCTGAAAGTGCAGTGCGTATATTTTAATGTTGCTTTTCTTGTCGTGGCTCAAACTTTTTCACAGTGACTAAGAGCTACTTGAACATAGGTTGTTGTTGCATGTGAGAAGTATGTGTTGCTAATGGAATGAGTTCAGAAAAAGGTGCTACTAATTTGTTTCTTTTCTCTATGAGTATTGCTTACATTTGTATGAGATGGACATCTATTCTATTTTTTTGGTGAAAGACCGTTTGAGGAGTTGGTGCTTTATCTTTTTCTAGTATTGTGGTCCATTTTGTATCCTTGTGCTTGAACATATGTTTTGGTGATTGTTTTGCATCTTTTCTAGCATTGTGGAAACCACGTTTTGTATCACTTTTTCAAGAATTTTACATTTCTTTCGAGAAATTATACATTTCTCAGGTTTTGATATTTATATATTTATGCACGTTTTCTATAGAGCAAAGATAAATTGTGGTTGGGCAACTATAATAACAATCCTCGCTCATTTTATCGTTGGGACCCCTCCAAATATATAAAAGACAATTTCGTCACAACTTTTTGTGGCAAATGTCATTGCTAACATTCTACGCTTTTGACCCCAAAAAAAAAGCCGTCCTCGCTAATTAGCAACGAATTTTGCTACAAAAATCATTAGTCACTAAATTAGCGACGGAAGACCAAAAATTTAGTCGTTACTATCTTCGTCGCAGAGTTCATGGCAAAGGTCGGCACAAATAATTCGTCGGTAATTAGCAACAAATTTTGCCACAAATACTGTTCGTCGCAAATTAGGAACGAATCCATTTTCGTCGCAAAGTTCGTAGCAAATGTCGTTGCTAAAATTTTTGTCGCTAATTAGCAACGAATTTTTCCACAAATAATATTCGTTGCAAATCCATTTTCATCGCTAAATTTTGTGACCGGCGTTGGCGACAAAATTATTTATTTCCTACTTTCGTCGCAAATTTCGTCGCAACGTTCGTCACAAATTAGCAACGAAAATTCCCACGAATATGTTTCGTCGCCAATTTCGTGGCAAATTTCGTCGCTAAATTAGCGACGCATTTTCGATGAAAAACGTTCGTCACAAATTAGCAACGAAAATTCCCACGAATATGTTTCGTCGCCAATTTCGTGGCAAAATTTCGTCGCTAAATTAGCGACGCATTTTTCGATGAATAACGTTCGTCACAAATTAGCGACGAAAATTGCCACAAATATTTTTTCGTCGCAAATTGGCGACGAATTTTGTCACAAAAAAATTTCGTCGCAATTTAGTGACGAAAATTGAAAAATTTCGTCGCTAAATTTTGCGACGACTAATTAGCGACGAATATATTTTCGTCGCAAAATTCGTCCCAAATGAATTTAGCAACGAATTTTTATGAAAAATTTCGTCGCTAATTTCGTTGCTAAAACCTTGTTTTTTTTGTAGTGTGTAGTGCGGATTTGAGGGTCAAAACATCTCTATTTCATGGAATGATGTTCTAGAGAGTGTCGAGCACGTTTCAAGCTTCGATTTGATGTATTATTGCACGAAAATGGATGTCGTTTACTATGTCAAAAGGGTCCCGTAGTCTGGAGCTAGAATCATTGAATATGTTGATTTGAATTCGAGATGGAGTTTTCTGATCTGACCTTTGATGCTTCGTGATTTTACATGAGTTATTCTAGACTTCTTTCATAAAAGCCTCTTCATGAAAGTCATTGATAACATCCTGATGCATAAACGTATAAAAAAAAACTAGAAATATTCATGCACGTTTTGTATTTTTAATACATTTAATCATATCATGCAATTCTGTGACCATTTTGGAGTCTGTGTCTTGTTCAGAGCATGTTTGCCTTAGGTTGCATAATGACTTGCTTAGAGTCTTCATTTCCAAAACTTGCCCCTAAGCTTTCTTTGAGTGCTTGAATTGGCTTAATCAGACCTTGTCTTCATTGGTAATGGTGCCCAAATATGATCAATTCGATTCCACTGTAAGAAGTTGCTGCTTCAACTTAGTGTAAGAAGTTGCTGCTTTGACTTCTGTTTGCTTCTACAGTAAACTAGTTATATGAACCTTCTTTGGCATAAAATAGGGCATCTTTGTCTCAGCGTATATTATGTACAAGCTTATCATCACTTTATAGCAGTGAATTTCTAGCATGTGAATGATGAGTCCTAACTATCTATCAAGCGCTGTGTTCAAGGTGGAGGATTTTAAGGATTTGAAAATTCCAGATCCAATAATTATTCAGGTACCTTTTACATGATTGATATAGTCAGTTTGGATGGATAAATATCGTCAAGCTTCTACAAAGTTCCTTTTTCCTTTACTTTTCTGGAGTAGCTTGTGCCATTGATCTTCTAATAGGGGGCTATGAAAATTTGCATGTGCTATCTATTGTTGTATTCTGAATCTCATGGAAGAGTGGTATAAAATATTTGTCACTAATAGTGCATGGCATGTTGACGTTTGTGAAACCAGAGAATGTGTTGAAACGAGCTGAATGTAATCTTGAGTTTCCTCTCCACCAAATATATATGCTAGTTTGGTTGGAAAAAAACTTCATTTGAGAGAATAGTTATCATTTTCGCTGCAGTCCTTTTGTGCAACATGGGGTTTTGCTGGCAAAGTTTGTTATGTGTGGATGCAGAGCTAATAAATGTTGGGTAGAAGCAAGATGCTCTACAAGAACTTCATGATACCTCGAAGAGATCCTGAGCATGGCAAAATACCCTTGAGAGGATTGTGTTCAAGTACATTGAGCCTTGTAGAGGGGGAGATTTGCCAAGGATGGTCTGATTTAGTATCGCATTTATGTCAACAAGTGAATGTCACCTCTTTGGCGGAGGTAATGAAGCACTTCATGCATCTCTCAACAGAACAAGCAGAGCAGGCGCAAGATTGAAAGTATCTTTTCATATCTATCGGATAAGCTTTGCCTCAGTATCTTCTGTACCAAAAGTTTAGTTGGCCCAATATGTTCCTGCCCTGGAAAGAATTGCCATCCTGAAGTTGCTTAAGCAAGTGCTTTAAATTTTCAAGATTATTTATTCTCTCATTATGTGTACTATAAAGAAAAATATTTATGTCATTCTTGTGGAAAATGTAGATGAATGTATTTCATTCTCATATTATTATAATATTTTGATGTTATTAAGTGCTTAATCAATGTTAAATATAAATTCTAGAAATTAATTTTGCTTTTAATTAGATTTAAAATCAAAAATAAAAGAAATGATTTTATCATATGATCACAAATAATAAAAGTTTGTTGCGAAAATAAAATTTGTCGCTAAATTCGTCCCTAGACAATATTCGTCGCAGAGTTTGTCGCTAAAGAATTAATAAAAATTTGTCGCAAATGTCGTTGCTAAACTTTCTTAAATTCGTTTTGTTGCTAATCTGCAATGATTTTTCCATGATACTATTCGTGGCAAATAGCAACAAATATATTTTCGTCCCAATTTAGTGACTAAAGTTAAAATTTTTCGTCGCTGAATTTTGTGAATCGAGTTGGCGACGAAATTATTTTCGTTGCTATTTTCGTCGCAACTTTCGTTGCAAATGTCGTTGCTAAACCTTCGTCGCTAATTAGCAACTAATTTTGCGACAAACTGTATTCGTGGCAAATTAGCGACGAATTTGCCACGAATACTGGTTGTGGTAAATTAGCGACGAATTTTGCCACAAATAGGGTACGTCGCAATTAGCGACGAAATTTGAAATTTTCGTCGCTAAATTTTTGCGATGCCGAATTGGCGACGAAATTTTTTTCGTTACAATTTTCGTCACAACTCTATTTAAGCAACGAATTTTGCCAAAGTTTTCGTGGCAAATGCCGTTGCTAAAATCTTATTTTTTTGTAGTGATTATCTAGCATGGATTTTTGATGTCAAGATATACTTAATATCATTAGATCTCAGTCAATCTATTCTCTCAAAATCTAATTATACTTCGGCCCGAAGGCTAAGGTTTCTATCTTCATCGCCACCACTTACATGGAGATTTAAAGGTTGAGTATCTGACTGAGGAGGACCCTGCAGTTCTATGGAAATCCTTGAAGGATCGCTTTGATCATCAACAAGAAGTGATCATTCCTCATGCCAAGTTTGAATAGA
Organism: Psidium friedrichsthalianum; assembly: GCA_019149425.1. Taxonomy (NCBI): domain Eukaryota; kingdom Viridiplantae; phylum Streptophyta; class Magnoliopsida; order Myrtales; family Myrtaceae; genus Psidium; species Psidium friedrichsthalianum. Next base: position 4,246 of record JAGVVM010022991.1, on the reverse strand, counting down.
TCAACTTATGCTTTCAAAACTTTAGCTTCGTAACAAAATATAATTTTCTATTCAACGAATTATATCACGACTAAGACTTTGTGGCCAATAGATCACAGAGACTTGAAATATTGAAAAAAAAACATTATCCACTTTCCATGCCAATACCTTGTATTCCAGCAGTAATATAAGATAAAGAATTATTATAAACATTCAGAGTTAATTTCTGCACTACTTGTAGTTGAAAATCACAACCAGTTGTTAATGCAAAATCATAATTCTTACCCTATTGGATCTACATATGTGCCTGAAGAACATGTTGCATGGCACAAAAACAAGAACCAAGGAATTGGAAGGGCAAAGGATGTAACTTGAAAAATTAGCATTATACGAACCAGATAGAGGTTTAAAAGGACATAACGGGGTCTACAAAGAAGAAAATCCAGAAGTACCTAACCAGGTTGGTGCTAATGATTTTTATAGACGTGGTTCTACAGGTCATTGATCTCGCACTTGTCGTACCTCAAAGCACCTGGTAGACCTCTATCAAGAGAGCAACATAAAGAGAAAAAGGGAAGCCAATGTTACAACCTTTCAATAGAGAAAGTAAAGAATCATCTCTTGACAATACTTTGATCATTGATGATTTAATGATTTGATAATTTTATATTTTATTTAATATTATGTTTATTCCATGTATTCCCTAAGTTTTTAATAATATTCCTGCTTAATATTATAATTTCATTATTATTTTTGTTATGTTAGTAATCAGTGATGCTAAGCAATCATTTTGAGGAGGGCAATGGTATTCTTTATCTTGTAGATAGTGGTACGACACTTACTATCCTCTAGTAGAGGAAATTCTTTGAGACATTGAAAAAATGTGAAGGGAATATTACCTCTATTTTAGGTGATAGTAACATAATTATAGGCTCCGGAAGAGCTTATGTAATATTACCAATGGGCACAAAGTTTTTCATTAATGATGCTTTATTTTGGCGACGGTTTAAAAGGAACCTACTTAGCTTTAAAGATATTCATTTCAATGGGTTTCACGTTGAAACCAAGATCGAATGTGGTAAAGAATACTTGTATCTAACCTAGACGAATGGATACAGAAAACAAATTGTAGAAAAGTTACCATCATTCTCTTCGGGTTATACATAACTTACATACGTGCAAGTAATAAACATGTTACGATGAACCTAAAGTTTACGAACCTAAAAGGTTTTCAATTATGCATGATCGTTGGGTCACCCAGGGTGAAATATGATATGACGAATATTAACAATTCTATTAGGCATTCATTAACAAATGGTGGTGCTCCTTCACCAACTGATTATGTATGCGATGGCATGCACCGAGGGTAAATTAATTATACGGCCGTCTCATTCTAAATAAGGGCGGAATCTCCTCTATTTTTGCGTAGAGTTCAAGAGAGATTTATGGGCCTATCCACCATGCATGTGAACTACTTCGGGTATTTCATGGTCCTGATTGATGCTTCAACGCGATGGACATATATTGACCTGTTGTCAACATGTAATATGGCCTTCGCAAAATTACTCACTCAACTAATTAAATTATGTGCATATTTCTGATTACTCGATCCAGAAGATCCGATTAGATAATGCTAGTGAGTTACGTCTAAAATTTTTTATGATGATTATATGGCCATTGGGGTAGATGTAAAGCATCCTGTACAACATAAATACACAAAATGGCCTAGCAAAATGTTTTAAATAAACGCCTAAAAATAATTGCTAGACCATACTGTTGAGGGCCAAATTACTCTTTAGTTTATGGGGACATGCGATATTACACGCTGCAGCACTAATTAGAATTCAACTTATTGCATATCATGAATACTCCTCAATTCAACTTGTATGTGGATGTGAACCTAATATTTCCCATCTGCGAATATTGGATTGTGTCGTACATGTTCCTAAACCACTTAGACAGTGTCCCAAAATGGGGCCTCAGCGTAGACTTGGCATTGGTGTGGGATATAAGTCTCAATCTATTATAAAATACTTGGAGCCCAAATGGGCGACTTGTTTACTGCCTGGTTAATACTTGTATATTTGATGAGGCATGTTTCCCAGTATTAGGGGGAGAAAGCCCGAAGCTTAAAGAATGTCGAGAATTTCCTAAAAGGAAGGTCAATTGAATTACCTTGATCCACGTACAAGCATGACTGAACTTGAAGTTAAGAAAATTATTAACTTCCAAAATTTAGCAAGTAAACTGCTAGATGCATTTATTGATCATAAAGGCGGTGACTAAGTCTCAATTCTCGTAGAAAACGCACCACCTAGAGTGGAGATCTTCTTGGGACCAAAAATGTATGATGAGCCTTGTCACGTTGGAAGCATGGACGACCCACCAGGGCTAAAGACATAAATCCATGGAAAAGAAAAATATCAGTCACCCTATGTACTTGGTAGAGCTTAATCTGAAGAAAGCAATTTCGGTGAAATTAGTGCAACTCCCCAATAAATAATCCGAGAATACGAAACGACCAAATCTTAATGATCTGGGAAACGAAAAAAGGATTTGGTTGATGTTAACATAGAAGTTGCAGTAAATTATATGAATATAGGAGTAAGATATGATAAAATTACAAATGCCGCTCGAGACCCTTGCCATTCTTAGTAGTGATCACTGTCTCAAAAAGATATTTGGATCCAGAACCAAAATATCCATTCTTGAATGCCATAAGCGTTTAAATGGAATAAATGGAAGGAGGCAATTAAGGCAGAACTAGACTCGCTTAATAAACGTCGTGTGTTTTAGACCTGTTGTCAAACACCCAAAAGATATCTATCCCTGTTGGATATAAATGGTGTTCGTAAGAAAATGCAATGAAAAGATGACTGTGATAAGATATAAACGAGGATAGTTACCAAAGGGTTTTCGTAGAGACCTAACATAGACTTTGATGTCACTTATTCTCCCGTAATGGATAATATTATGGTTCCGTATTTGATCAATAGGGAAGTAAGTATGAATCTACGATATGTACTTAATGGTGGTTTGTGACTACATATTTGTATGGGTCACCGTGATACTAATATATATATATATATATATATATATATATATATATATGAAAGTCCCTGAAAAAAATCCTAATTTCCCAAAGGAGAAAGAATGAAAATCGCAACATGTACAATATTAAATTGGAAAGATCATTTATGATCTTAAACAATCCTGAAGAAAGAATTTGAAATGAAAGACTTGGGCCAAACGAAGTTTTGGTCTTGATTTACAGATGAGCACCCTCCTAGAAGGAATTTATTACACCGGTCTAATTACATCAAAAAAGGATATTGATGACATTTATATGGATAAAGTCTCATCCTCTCAGTATACCAATGGTGTTCCTTCACTTGAAATGGACAAAGACCCATTTAGACCTAAAAAGGAAAATGAGGATAGGTTAGGCTTGAAGTTCCTTATCCTCAGCGCCATAGGAGCACTGTATGTCCTTGCAAATACACCAGAATTGAATATTTGTATTTGCAATAAATGTTATAACTAGACACAATGCCAATCCAATCCGAAGATATTGGAATGGTATTAAACATATCTTACATTACCTCCAAGAGATTATTGATCTTGTTTTTTTTTTTTTTTTTACCAGAAATAGAGATTTAACATTGGTGGATATTCAGATGCTAGATATATGTTTGATCCTCATAATGCCAAGTCGCAAACTGGTGATATGTCCTTTGCGGATGCAAGGTTCAGTTTCCTAGAAGTTAGTAAATACAAAGTAAGCTGTTTGTTGCTCAAATCATTTCGAAGATATTGCACTATTTGAAACTACTAAGAATATGTTTGGTTAAGAAATTTGATACACCACAGGTGTTCAGCTTCATTGGCGTACTTATTCTCAATTCATTATGCTCCAAACCTATATTTTTTGAGGATTAGTGCAGCTTGCATTGCACAAAGTGTGATGAATTTGCAAAAGGGATAAAACTAAACCCTATTCATCAAGTTGTTTTACTAGCATGAAACTCCAAGAAAAAAGGTGAAACAGATATCATCAAATCTTCACTTCAGTGAAATCTTGCGCAAGATTTATTCACAAATCCCTACCTACTTTCAATTGGAAAAACTTGTATCAGGGAAGAATGCCATCGGACTTGGACGTAGACTACTTTTAATCAGGGTGAGTTAAATTAGCCACCCGAAAGATGAAGGCCATCAAGGTTTTTAATCAGATAGCGTACGGATAGTGACTATTATAATGAAGGGG
>JAGVVM010022989.1:0-10949 GCA_019149425.1 Psidium friedrichsthalianum | reverse complement strand
AATTCCTCTCCTCTTCCTCCTTCTCCCCTCCCCCTTTGCCTCTCCCCCCTCTCTCTTTCCCGTCCCTCCCCCCTTCCTCCTTCTCCTTCTCCCCCTCCCTCCCCCCTGTCTTCCTCTCCCCTCTCCTTACTCTCTCCTCTTCCTCCTTTCCTCCCCTCCTCCCCCTTCTCTCCCCCCCTCCCCTCCCTCTCCTTCCCTCCCTTCCTCCTCTTCCCCCTCCCTTTCTCTCTCCCCCCTCTCTTCTCTTCCTCCCCCTCCCTCTCCTACCCTCTCTTTCCTTCCTCCCTCCTCCCCCCCCCTCTCCACTCTCTCTCTTTTTTTATCCCCCCCCCCCCCCCTCGTGTATTTCTCTCCCTCTCCTCTCTCCACGCTTTCAGAGTGTATGCTGATGGCGGTGGCTGAAAAATTGACTGCGGGTTCGAAAACCATTTCTTGTGTACGCTCAGAGGACAACTGAGTAGGAGAGGGGTGGGGAAGAAGGAATGCACATAGATCATCTAGTGCATCCCGATAAATGATGCATAGATTACGAACATGGTGGAATGGTAGTGCGGAGCAGATGATGGGATTTGAGTCAATTCTGACACGATATTGGGTCCGACAACGTTCGTAGAGGTCAATAACAATGAGGCTCGCACACGCAAGTACTCTAGCCCAAGCGCATCATACCACACACTGTCCCCTACTCCCCCTTTGGCATCCCCTTCTAGAACCGCCGTTCTGATGTAAGAAAGGCCCCCCCCCCCCCTAACTCTTCGTGAGCAATCACAACGGCTTCCCTTTCTGAAGAAGGCCTAAAGACAAGACTGTAGGAGTTTATATATGGACCTAACGCTTCAGATGAAATAATTGGAAAGACTATCTGAAGCTGAGAAAGGAAGGGAATTAGTGTGACGTGAAGCTGATGGAACGCAGACATGAAGTCCGAGGACTTACCTTCATGTTAGAGAATCAGGAAAGACGGAAGAGAATAAGAAGGATTGCGTTATTGTCAGGACATATATTGACAAAGGTAAAAAAAATTGGATGACAGCAAAGGTTCTATGGGTTAGATAGATTAAATATTTCCAAACCTTTCCCAGTTCATCAGAAGCCCATGAGGAAAGCCAGGCACTTCTGATGGTTGCCAAGGGAGCCATCACAACTGATGTTGAAGGGCAAGCCACAAAATATCTAGATATGCAGGTGCTGGTTCAAGGAATTGAGGGGGGGCAGTTGAAGGTTCCTCAAGCTGACTGTTCAGAGTCGAGAAAGAGATTCGCGGACGTACAGCCACCGAGCCTCCAGCGCTTACAACCCTACCGCGTCAAGGGAAAACTCGTCCCCCGACCGAAAGTAGGATAGTGGAACCGCCACACAGGCACCTATTGCTCAAAGCTCGCCGCTGCACCTGATGAAGAAACTCAACCTGTTCATACCGCACGCGAGTACCTCTCCACACGTTCAAAACACCTCTCGAAAAAACCACCACAAGATTGCCAGAACAGCCACGAATAGCCACAAGCCTTCTCATCCCTCCGCCTGTAAAACCATAGTCCTCACCATATTTTTTTGGATAAGTTAAGAAGTATATTAAACAAAAAATGTGGGTGACACGAGAACCCTGACCGCACCACAACAATGGTCACTAAAAGTGCAAAAGGGCGTCTAAGAATAGCAAAAATATAGCAATTAAGAGGACAAAACATACGGACCAAAGGTAAAAGGGACTAGCTTTGTTTCCTAATAACCTTTTCGAGGTGCGCTTTAATAGCCAGATGGGGACAAATCTCTCATACGAAGAGGATATGCTCTGTCGATCCAACAGGGATGGGATATAAAGCACCAAACGAAATCTAGCCATTGCATTGGTGGATGTTAAGCTGGCCGCAATAAATGTGCAATGCCAGAGAGCGTTATCACACCAAGTAGAATTATGCCAAGATAAGTTGCATTCGGTGGCCCAAAAATAGCAAGGGCACCCATTATAACGGCAACTGAAAAAGAGATGGTTGAATTAATTCAGGACGACAACCACACAAGGCACAAATGACATTTGATTATACATAGTTAAGCAAAAAAAACATGAGTTGAAAGCCTATCATGGTGATCAATCCAAAGAAGAAAAGAGTGAAGAGGAATGACTATGACGGGTCCCAGATAAGGAGTGCCAAGGCATAGCTAGCCCTCTAGCTCAAATATAATCCCAAGCTAAGGCAATGGAAAAGACCCGGGGTGACCAAGCCATATAATCCTATCAAGTTCCCAGGAAAAGTGGGGGAAAAAGGCTCAACCAAGGTTCAATTGTCATCACCACGAGAGAAGGGTAGTAAGCTGTGATGGAACTCAAACACTATGGCGTTGTGAGAGATGCCAGAATTAATATCCATATTAGTGAAAATCTTGTAAAGAGGCCCCTTTGAGTGCAATGAGTCAAAACAAAAGGAAACACCGCAAATCGTCATAGACCTGCCAATGGAAGAGTGCTGATAGTCTTGGCGAAGGTCGAGGATTTTCTTCCAAACCCAGAACAGCTAGTCGGTTTGGGGAAAACCAAAAAATCATGTTCTTCAAAAACGTTGGATGAATCCACTCAACCACAGGGATTCCTTGTCAGTAAAAAGGTCTAGATATGCTTGAGAATAATCACTTGATTGCAATTAGATAGTTTGTGAATACCAAGACCCCCCTTCCCCTTAGGAGATAAGTATCGTCTCAAGAAACTTTGACGTCGCCAACGCCTAAACCGGGCCTTTCCAGAGAAATCGCCTGAGAATCTGCTTAATGCGAGATAGCACTGATTCAGAAGAATAAAGACACTTGCCCAAAACACATGAATAGCTTGGAGAACAATTGTGGTAAGTTGCAAAAGACCAGAGAAGGAGAGAAATCGATGAGGGACCAATATTGGGCACTAGCAATAATAGAATTAACTAACGAAATTGCTGTCACTCTTGCAAGCCTAACACGATTATAGGGCCCAAAATACTAGATGCAAAAGAGCCTTTATGGAATCCAAGAGAGGAGAGGAGATGCTGATGAAGTTCTATGAGCCCTATAAGCAGAAAATCTCGTTCTTGTTGCACTAGGAATAAGCCCAGACTAACTACAAATTTATCCAGCCCACCTTCAACAAGGAGATAGAGACAAGGTTTGCCTCAATAAATACAAGAACATCATCATGAAGAACTAGTGAGAGAGACGAATGGCTTTGTATCACCAATAAAATGTAAATTCTGGTAGCCAAGTTGGATATTGAGGATACAAAAAAATCTCCTAACCAAGGTAAATAAATGGAGGACATAGGGTCGCCTGGCGGATGCCTCGTCCAATAGAGAAAAACCTGTGAAATTCTCCATTGATAGATATAGAGAACTTGGGAGTACGAATATACGCATTATGAAGTTGGTGAATGTCTGAGGTAAGCCAAAAGGCTTGCAAGACATCATTAGAAAAGCCCAATCCATAGTATCATATGCCTACGAAAGTCTACTTGATGGCACATTCGGCAAATAAGGGTCATGGTAAAACCCACTGAAGAGCTCCTGAGCAAGTAAAATATTGTCACACGATGCTGCGTCATTAACAAAAGGCGTTTTAAGGGGAGTTAATTAGAGTAGGCAGAAACCTCCCTATTTAGTGATAATCTCGTGATACATTGTAGATGGTATTGCAGCAAGCAATCGGTCTAAGTCATTCATGGTAGTGGCGTTACAAACTTAGGCACCAAAGAGATAATGGTCACATTGGTTTCCTAAAGTAAAAATCCTGTATCAAAAAAGTCTGAATAAGCCAAGATCACAGAGAGGCTGATGATGTCCCAAGTAGATTTGAAAAATTCGCAATTAAACCCATCAGGCCCCGGAGCCTTACCAGAAGCCACCGAGAACATGATGTCACGGATTTAGTAGCAGAGACAGGCCGGGATAAGTACGAAGCTAATTGTGTTTCAAGCGGGTGTTCAATGATAGACCTGATGTCTTGGATAGAACTTCGAGCAACAGATCCCTGGAGCCAGCAGGCATTCAAAATAGGATACGATGTGCTGTTGGACAGAGGCCGAATCAGCAACAAAACATCGAAGCTGTCAAACACAAAGAGAATTATGTTGTAGTGCTGCTTTTAGTAACGAATGATGAAAGTATTTGGTATTAGGTCCCTTTCCTTAAGCTATATATTCGAGACTTTTGCCGATAAAAAACACTTCCACTTGAAAGACAAAAAATACAGAGAAAATCTGAGGCCAATCCCTTTCTTGATTTACAAGAACTGATTAAAAGTTCCGCTCATGGTTTCTCACCATCCTTAGTTGCGCAATTTTATGGGTCGTTATTATTGTTAGGAGACCTCAAAGTCCTTGTCGTATATTGCGTCTTCCGCCCTCATCTCCCCTAGTTCGACATCTCTAGCACCACCCTCAATGTAGCATACCTGGATATGGATTAAGTCTTAAATGCTGACCTGACCTTGACTCACAAACTTCACGAATCCAAACAAGAAGGTCAGAAACGACATCAACTATGTGATCCTTGATCGTCATTACTTGGTAAATTGCAAGCTTCGTCTTTGTATATTGTTAATCTAGGAAAGTTAACGAGAGAAATCAGAGGAAGTGGTATACCTGCTTAGTATTTGAAAGTGAAGATGTGAGCGAGGACGGGGATGATATAAATGGTGAAGCTGACGCAGGGGAACCCGATGGTGGAGTTGATGGGACCAAAGAAAGGGAAGATGAACCAAATCAGGATCACCATCGGCAGCCTCACTGTCGCCAAAGAGCTTGCCCACCACCATTGGAGAGTCGGGTGTGGCAGGGAGGGTGCAATTTATGGTGTCATGGATAAGATAAATCCTATCCGGCTCCATCTCACCCCCTCTGGGATTATTTTATCTGGGCTATATCCTTTCTATATCCGATCTTGTCATATCCTAGTCAGCTACCAAATATAGGATGCGATAAAATAAATCATATCCTGACTTTTATCCAGACGATCAAATGCAATCGTATTACTTATATTACAATATATAATTATAAAAAGTTAAAACCATTGAAAATATTTCGTCGTGAAATCCAAACTTTAATAATTCTATTTATTACACGAAAATCAAACTTAGGATGAGAAATCAAAATATAGGTTGTACAATTAATACTAAAATCTCCATCTTATCTAATGCATTTTATTAATATGATGTATACAGAAGAGGACGTTATTACTATTATTTTTTATGTCACAGCCCCACGAAATATAGTGTTTCTTTTTCGGATTGGACTTTTTCTTATCACGTTAGTTCATTTTTATCAAACCAACATTAAAAAAAAAAAGGTCTGACAAAGAAATTAGTTTTTCTTGATCAAATTGTTCATTTTTACCACTCGACTTTCGAAGTGTATTTAATGGAATTAACTGATTAGGGTGTTTTTTTACTTAGTATTAGATGAACTACTTGAATTGACTAGAGCGTTTCCTCCACAAATTTATCTTTTATTCCACCTATCATAGTCACAGCCACGATCACAACTCTCATCTATCCGGTCTTCCCTTAAAAGTCAACATTCACAAACAACCATCGTCCCTCATTTGATGACACCGCTGCCATAAGCAAGAAGCACTAATGCTTCTATTCTAAACTACATGAAAGAAATGCAAGAAACGTCCAACGTGCTCAATACTCTGAAATAGAGCTCCGTCCATGGTTGATCAACTCATTTGGCCGCAGCCCCCGCTGTGGAGTTATTACTTGCCCTAAGAAATCCTAAGAAATTTTCGTGCTCCTAATTTGGGGTTGTGATGTTAGCAAGCTAAGGGCCGATATGGTAACAATTCCAGTTCTCTGATTTTATTCCCTAGGACGAAAAAAGGATGAGAATCCTGTTTAATAACCTAAACGATTCTGATTTTGATTCTGTTTCCGAAAACAGTTTTGGAGCAAAAACAAGAACAAAAAAAAGTTCATTCTGGAAAAAAAAATTACTTTTGAGAATCACAAAACAGAATCGTTGTAGAAACAAGGTTGATATTAGATTAAGATTGATATTAGATTTGGATTAAGTTTTATAAAAATGAGATCAAATTAAGATTGATATTAGATTTCTTAGAACCAAAAATGCACACCAATACAGGGCAGGGCATTTTCCTTGTAGAAACAAGGGTGTCACTCATGTCAATTGTCCACTTGCTCAAAAGAGTTGAGCGAAACCCTACAATAAGTGGCGAAAATGACTCGTGGTGGTTCTTGATATTTATTTTTACAATTCGATATGTAATATGTTATTTAAGAGAATCAATATGAATTAATCTTCGATTAATTTGAAATGTAGGATGAAATTTCTTAAAGTAACTACATAATTATTTGACTTAAATAACAAAAATGAGAAGAGATATTATTCCCGAAAATAGAAATTATGTTCAATTACCAAATACATTCATGTTTCAGGAACAAAAATTCTATGCAATTATCAAACGCATTCTGATTCTCTAAAAATCATTTAGGGAACAGAATTAAAAAAAATAATTTTAATCAGAATCACTTTTTAAAATCAAAATGGTACCAGACAAACCCTAAGTATACTGTATAACTTTCCTAGTGATCCATCATCATTGACATTATCTCTAAAAAATTCTTCTGTCATGCCTGCTTCGTCACTTCAAAATAGCAAGGAATTGTTGATTTTTCCAGTAATTTATTTTTCTAGTGTTAGACTCAACTTGCTAGATCAGTTGAATAGTCGGCTTCCGTGTTATTTCACAAAATCGGCACAAATTCCAATTCCAATGTAAGGTCATCGAAGGCCATAGTTTCGTCTCGCTGAAGCGCCTCACCATGATACTTCTTCGCCAATTAATGAGCTACCAGCACGTTATCCTTAAATTTACCACGTTGACTGAATGCCGATTTGCTAAGGCTGGTAAAAGAAGGCAGTACTTTTTTTTTTTTTTTGTGAAGTAGATGTATATACCAGAATGATCAGAGTCGGGAGACCCCGAAGAGATTCTTAGCAACAAAACCCTATAACTTACTGGCAACAAAACCCTAAAACTTACTAGCAACGAAACAACATTTGGTCCGACATGTTCACACATTCATTATTAGCAAGCTAAAAAGCTATAGGTCGTGTCTTCTGCTTGCGAGATTCATGAGGCAGCAGGGGTCTGGAGTCGCTCCTTCTCCTTCTCCAGCGTGTTCGGTACATGCTGCTTCAGATAAGAGCTGACCAAATCTGCCGAAATACTACCAGGCAAAAACGTGTCTTTCAGCTTTCAAGACCAAGCATTGCAAACTCCAAGACAAGCATAGGGTCAGTTCCACAGACAGGCTGCACAATAAACCAATCGATGGTCAAAACAATGGATGGTCATACTCAAAAGACTATAATCCTCTTGTTATGGTAGAAATCCCAGCTTGTGGTGACCATAGCTAACTCGCCAAAGACGTCAACTTCACTGGATGCCACAACCATACCAGGAGCACCAAATTACGTACCATGAGATATTCAATTATCATCTGTGGCTTGAACTTGGTCATTTGATTTCGACTCCTCCACTAAGTGAAGGAGAAACTCTAGAGCTTCGTGATTATCACGTTTATGACATTCTAGGAAAGCTGTACAACGCCCCCTAAGAATCTCCTCACATATTTCCTCATCACAATAGTCAAGGCCTTTCAGTAATTCAACAGCAGCGGAAGACTGTCCAGTGAGAAGCAAAACTTGGAGTAGGGCACTGTCCAATATAGTTGCCATGTCCCTTTCCACTGAACTGACGGCCCTGGTGGCATGTCTCTGAGGAACAAAAGCAAAGCTAGACATTAAACCATAATGACACACAATCCACTGACACTAGACAGCCTTAGTTCAATTAGTTTGTCATGTCAACATAGAAAATTATCCATGCCGTCACCTGCATATTGCATGTGTCTGGTCAAGAATGTCTGAACTGTATACCCTCGGTAATTGCATTTTGACATGCATTGCATTACGCTGCATGACAGTAGGTACCCAGTGCACCTTGAATAATTAAACCGACACATCCAACGTGACATATTGTGGACCCAACAAAGCGCATTAAATTCATAGTCAATCACCCAACTTTAGCACAGAAAAAGTTCAGAACCACCATGAGCACCAACTTACGCACCTTGAGATATTCAATCATCATCTCTCGCGTGAACTTTAGAGTCGGACCAGCTTTTGATTCATTTGACTTTTACTCCTCCACTAAGTGATGGAGAAGCTTTAGAGCTTCGCGACGCATTGGATTGCTTCTGTAAAGTTGTAGCAAAGCTGTACAATGACTTCTGTTCTGAAGAACCGCCTCACATATTTTCACATCACAATAGTTAAGGCCTTTCAGTAATTCAACAGCAGCTGAAGACTGTCCAGTGAGAAGCAAAGCTTGGAGTAGTGCTGTGTCCAGTTTAGTTGCCAGGTCCCGTTCAACCAAACTAATGGCGATGGTGGCGAGTGTCTCTGAGGAACAAAAGCAAAACTAGACATTAAACTACAGTAACACAAAATCCATCGACAGACAGCCTTATTTCAATTAGTTTGTCATGTCCCCTTGGAGAATCATCCATCCCATCGCCTCTATATTGCAATGTGTCTGGTCAAGTACATTGACGTCGACACATGCACAAGAACGTCTGTACCCAGTGCACCTTAAATAATTAAACCGACATATCCAACGTGACGACTTATGGACCCAACAAAAAACATTAAATTCATAATCAATCACCCAACTTTAGCATAGCAAAAGTTCAGAAGCACGAGTGCAGTAATATCAGTGCCCTCAACTTCAAGCATCTATGCATTACATTGGACTCGATCAACTAGAAAATAATGCGAAAGAGTAGAATGATGGAATTTATCAAAAGAAATTGCCACTAGTAGCACAACACGGTCAATCATTTCGAATATCAGCTCTTTTAGCCAGTCTGTTTCTACAGGGCACCTGATTTGAAGAAAATTACACACCGGACAATGAAGATTACTGGTAACCATATCCTCAATTCTGGAGGAACATAATTTCTTTTAATTTGATATATCTGGCAAGTAAAAATTGAACGGCGTGCTATGAGATGCCCTTGCTTACAATAACCATAAACATGAGTAACCCCATTTTCCCTCCTTTATGGGGTTCAAAGAATGTACCAATTTCCAAATATTTCTTAAAGCATAATTTAGGCATAGAGTTGACGTCAAAACTAAATTCATTTGCCCGTAGTCATGGTTGACATAAAATTTAGCTAATCCATGTATCATCAGATTTTAGCTAATGTATGAGGACTTTCAGGTAATGCCAGTACCTTGTTACTCCTTTCAAACCGGTTGACATCGTATGAGGGGATACCATCACCAACAGCATCTAAAACCACCTCTTCTGTGCCCTCAGTTGGGCCCTTCTCTATTATACTGCGTCTCTTCTTCCGCAAAAATTTGACAAGAGCCATGAGAGTATCATGGCTCATTTTTTCGACTCGAGTGCTGAATGCTCGTCGAATTCCAGTGAATGCGGTGGGGGTGACAATTCCATATCATCTGACACGCCAGAGGAACCTCCAGATAAGCATGAATTGTCCCAAGAAGTGTACATCAATTCCTCTGGCTCAGGAACCAATCCGTTCTTGGAAGAGTCAGTGACGGAAACAGAGAAAGCACATGAGTTATATCCACTTCAGAAGCCAAGAACTGGTCCATTGCCCCTTCATAGTGTCCATTTTCAAAAAGATAGTGTGCATATCTGTAACAGGTTCAGGAAGATCAGTGGCGTGTGGAGCAATTTACTGTAGGAAGATGATCAATGCAGGGATGCAAAACACTTCCACAATGGGCTTTCGCTTTTGGACAAAGTTCTGAAGCAATAGTGTCTACGAGATACATGGACACACGTCGAGGTAATTTACTTAATCCAAGTAACATAGAACCTCATGCACAGAGCTTGATTACCGACCTGTCTCTCCTTCCATGGAAATTTGATAGTACGGCCAGTGAGTTACTTTATTATTGTCAATGGTACCGATTATCAAGGAAATCTACCTGGTACGAATTAACGTCTCTTTTGCAGCTCGAAGGTTTGAAACTTCTGGTGGAAGCATCTTGCACAACGCAAAGGCTTCCTCAAAATTGCCAGATCGCGTTAACTGCACAAGCTGCATTAAGCACGTAAATCAAGAAAAGAGCATGACAAAAGGAAAATAAATGAGAATGCACATAATGAATTAACATGCCCCATGGGTACCTGTGTACCAATGGGAACAGGAAATAACCCACAGACGGAATTATCTTGGGCAACAACATTCGCACTGCTGCCTTCGGCAAGATGACGAACATTGCCGGGAACAACAGTCTGAATCAAAGGATACGGAACTTGAAGAGAGCGAATCTGTAGTACACCAACATGAAGAATGTTAAACTAAGAAGCTTAGCATGCAAAAAGAATGAGCAGAGAAATAAACTGGTAAGAAACTTATCAGCTTACCTCAACATATCTTGGTAATAAACCTATTGCATATGTCTTCTGAATGACAACTTCTTGAGGAGCCTCCGACCAACATATTCCACCTTCTGGTAATAGCTTAGTTTGGTCCACAAAAACTCCACTATTATCCTAGATATGGCAGAAACTCATTGAAGCATATTAAAATACCACCATATAGTCCAGAGAAGGATTAGTCTTGATTACTGAAACCAACTCGGCCACAAAGTTTATTGGGATATCTCAAGTTAAACGCATCACACCGAATGGCAAACAAATTCAAGCATATTCTGCAGGTACCCAAAGGAAATATGAATTGGATTTCATCTTCAGGATACAAGAAACACCTAGACATTGACAATTTGGTTCAGCAACGGGATTTGCATTTTCCTCATTTTTCTTTTCAATTCAGCTTCTGCCAAGTTCCAAGTTCCTCCGCAATGGAGGGAAAAAAAAATCCTCTGTTTTAGATACACGACAATATTCATGTTTGTTCTT
>JAGVVM010022988.1:0-14904 GCA_019149425.1 Psidium friedrichsthalianum | reverse complement strand
ACGTACCATGAGATATTCAATTATCATCTGTGGCTTGAACTTGGTCATTTGATTTCGACTCCTCCACTAAGTGAAGGAGAAACTCTAGAGCTTCGTGATTATCACGTTTATGACATTCTAGGAAAGCTGTACAACGCCCCCTAAGAATCTCCTCACATATTTCCTCATCACAATAGTCAAGGCCTTTCAGTAATTCAACAGCAGCGGAAGACTGTCCAGTGAGAAGCAAAACTTGGAGTAGGGCACTGTCCAATATAGTTGCCATGTCCCTTTCCACTGAACTGACGGCCCTGGTGGCATGTCTCTGAGGAACAAAAGCAAAGCTAGACATTAACCATAATGACACACAATCCACTGACACTAGACACAGCCTTAGTTCAATTAGTTTGTCATGTCAACATAGAAAATTATCCATGCCGTCACCTGCATATTGCATGTGTCTGGTCAAGAATGTCTGAACTGTATACCCTCGGTAATTGCATTTTGACATGCATTGCATTACGCTGCATGACAGTAGGTACCCAGTGCACCTTGAATAATTAAACCGACACATCCAACGTGACATATTGTGGACCCAACAAAGCGCATTAAATTCATAGTCAATCACCCAACTTTAGCACAGAAAAAGTTCAGAACCACCATGAGCACCAACTTACGCACCTTGAGATATTCAATATCATCTCTCGCGTGAACTTTAGAGTCGGACCAGCTTTAATTCATTTGATTTTACTCCTCCACTAAGTGATGGAGAAGCTTTAGAGCTTCGCGACGCATTGGATTGCTTCTGTAAAGTTGTAGCAAAGCTGTACAATGACTTCTGTTCTGAAGAACCGCCTCACATATTTTCACATCACAATAGTTAAGGCCTTTCAGTAATTCAACAGCAGCTGAAGACAGTCCAGTGAGAAGCAAAGCTTGGAGTAGTGCTGTGTCCAGTTTAGTTGCCGGTCCCTTTCAACCAAACTAATGGCGATGGTGGCGAGTCCCTGAGGAACAAAAAAAGCAAAACTAGACATTAAACTACAGTAACACAAAATCCATCGACAGACAGCCTTATTTCAATTAGTTTGTCATGTCCCCTTGGAGAATCATCCATCCCATCGCCTCTATATTGCAATGTGTCTGGTCAAGTACATTGACGTCGACACATGCACAAGAACGTCTGTACCCAGTGCACCTTAAATAATTAAACCGACATATCCAACGTGACGACTTATGGACCCAACAAAAAACATTAAATTCATAATCAATCACCAACTTTAGCATAGCAAAAGTTCAGAAGCACGAGTGCAGTAATATCAGTGCCCTCAACTTCAACATCTATGCATTACATTGGACTCGATCAACTAGAAAATAATGCGAAAGAGTAGAATGATGGAATTTATCAAAAGAAATTGCCACTAGTAGCACAACACGGTCAATCATTTCGAATATCAGCTCTTTTAGCCAGTCTGTTTCTACAGGGCACCTGATTTGAAGAAAATTACACACCGGACAATGAAGATTACTGGTAACCATATCCTCAATTCTGGAGGAACATAATTTCTTTTAATTTGATATATCTGGCAAGTAAAAATTGAACGGCGTGCTATGAGATGCCTTGCTTACAATAACCATAAACATGAGTAACCCATTTTCCCTCCTTTATGGGGTTCAAAGAATGTACCAATTTCCAAATATTTCTTAAAGCATAATTTAGGCATAGAGTTGACGTCAAAACTAAATTCATTTGCCCGTAGTCATGGTTGACATAAAATTTAGCTAATCCATGTATCATCAGATTTAGCCATGTATGAGGACTTTCAGGTAATGCCAGTACCTGTTACTCCTTTCAAACTGTTGACATCGATGAGGGGATACCATAACACATCTAAAACCTCTTCTGTGCCCTCAGTTGGGCCCTATACTGGTCTCTTGCAAAATTCGACAAGAATGATTAGCTAATCCATGTATCATCAGATTTAGCCAATTTAAGGACTTTCAGGTAAGGCCAGTACCTTGTTCTCCTTTCAAACCGGTTGACATCATATGAGGGGATACCATCACCAACAGCATCTAAAACCACCTCTTCTGTGCCCTCAGTTGGGCCCTTCTCTATTATACTGCGTCTCTTCTTCCGCAAAAATTTGACAAGAGCCATGAGAGTATCATGGCTCATTTTTTCGACTCGAGTGCTGAATGCTCGTCGAATTCCAGTGAATGCGGTGGGGGTGACAATTCCATATCATCTGACACGCCAGAGGAACCTCCAGATAAGCATGAATTGTCCCAAGAAGTGTACATCAATTCCTCTGGCTCAGGAACCAATCCGTTCTTGGAAGAGTCAGTGACGGAAACAGAGAAAGCACATGAGTTATATCCACTTCAGAAGCCAAGAACTGGTCCATTGCCCCTTCATAGTGTCCATTTTCAAAAAGATAGTGTGCATATCTGTAACAGGTTCAGGAAGATCAGTGGCGTGTGGAGCAATTTACTGTAAGAAGATGATCAATGCAGGGATGCAAAACACTTCCACAATGGGCTTTCGCTTTTGGACAAAGTTCTGAAGCAATAGTGTCTACGAGATACATGGACACACGTCGAGGTAATTTACTTAATCCAAGTAACATAGAACCTCATGCACAGAGCTTGATTACCGACCTGTCTCTCCTTCCATGGAAATTTGATAGTACGGCCAGTGAGTTACTTTATTATTGTCAATGGTACCGATTATCAAGGAAATCTACCTGGTACGAATTAACCTCTCTTTTGCAGCTCGAAGGTTTGAAACTTCTGGTGGAAGCATCTTGCACAACGCAAAGGCTTCCTCAAAATTGCCAGATCTCGTTAACTGCACAAGCTGCATTAAGCACGTAAATCAAGAAAAGAGCATGACAAAAGGAAAATAAATGAGAATGCACATAATGAATTAACATGCCCCATGAGTACCTGTGTACCAATGGGAACAGGAAATAACCCACAGACGGAATTATCTTGGGCAACAACAATCGCACTGCTGCCTTCGGCAAGATGACGAACATTGCCGAGACAACAGTCTGAATCAAAGGATACGGAACTTGAAGAGAGCGAATCTGTAGTACACCAACATGAAGAATGTTAAACTAAGAAGCTTAGCATGCAAAAAGAATGAGCAGAGAAATAAACTGGTAAGACACTTATCAGCTTACCTCAACATATCTTGGTAATAAACCTATTGCATATGTCTTCTGAATGACAACTTCTTGAGGAGCCTCCGACCAACATATTCCACCTTCTGGTAATAGCTTTCCAGTTTGGTCCACAAAACTCCACTATTATCCTAGATATGGCAGAAACTCATTGAAGCATATCAAAATCCACCGTATAGTGGACACATCGTGTCCACATCTCCTGAAGCACTTCCACTCCCAAACACGTATATTTAAATGCAATATCGAACATTATAGTGGACGCATGGCCATTGACAAGGGACCACTCAAGTCAAACTCTGTTGGTGGAGTAGATGACAAGCTACACAAAATAACCACGACAGTTCCTAATTAGAATAACAAGGATTGCACATTAACCATCAAAAGACTAGCCCGCAGTCCTCATTCTTAATCAGTACATATTGTGACTCCATCTTCAGAAGCATTCTAAATGTAGCTAGCTTCAGAATAATAGACAAGAAACAGCAAATCATAAGGGTCTAAGGAACAATATACCTTCCCAAGGATGAGTTCCCCAGTAGGAAGGGGCACCACCAGAGGTGGCGCAAGCCTCCCACAAGGAAATACCTCAGACAATGCACCATTTGTAGCATTAATGATCATGTACTCTCTCCTGATTCCCAAGCATATGTTTTCACCGCACCACGACATCGACTTCACAATATCAGGCACCCCAAACTCTTTCACCTCCACAAAGCCCATTTCCCCTACACTCATAACGAATGCAAAATCACCACCAAAACGGAGGAAGACGCAAGTGCAATTCCACCAAGCTTCAGAATCCTTTCTCTGTACTGATCAAGCAACAGTCTTCCAGCCACTTATCGATCTCTACAAGTAAAGAGGCAGCCTTTCCAAAGAAGTCAATCTAGTCGCATAAATATTGAACCTAACTCGGCACCACTTTCTCCACTACTGGAGCTTCAGGTACGTTAACCGTATCTCGATCATAATTACCAAAATTCTAATTCTTACGACACCAGACCGACACTTGAAATCAGGTCAGTAAAGAACAATAGCAAGTGGAAAATAGATTGGAACTACCATCGTGGCGGCAAATAAAGATCCTGTTTTGCCTGGCGAAGCAGAGGAACCCTCTCTTCTCGTCCCACGAGCACACATTGGCGCCTCTCGCCTCCGTGAGGACGGTCACGGTCTACAAATTGGGGAGCCTGTGAAACGCAATCGACTCGGACAACGTAAGGAGCAGCTCACTGGAGGTCAAAACCTCCATCGACAGGAAGGGCCGCTTCGTGAAGCCGGCGACATTCCGCTGCAGCACGTAAGGCTTCATCCGGAGCTCCGACCGGGAGTCGGGCGGAGGAGACCAGACGGACGGCGGGGGCCGTAGATGCGGAGGGATCCGTCGGCGCAGCCGAGGAGGATATTGGAGGCGTAGGACCCGACGACCTCGATTTTGGCGGGGCAATCCGTGAGGAGATTGAAGGAGTCGTAGGCGCGGTGAACCATGGCCGAAGCAACGCCGCCGAGAGCCTCTCTCTCTCTCTCAGGAATTCACGAGGTAAAAATTTTCGGAGGACTGAAATTGTATTTCTTCATCTTACATTTGCAAAAGCGCATATATCACATGACACGACCAAGGAGCCAATTCCCGACCCAAAAAAGCAAAAAATACCGAGGACCTAATTCCCTAAAAAAAACTTCATTTTATGTCACATCTCAAATTTATCTTGAATTTCTTTTTTTTTCCCGGGAAAAAATCTAAACTTTAGGTTCAGTACCAAATCCGCCTCGATTTTTTTTTATTCTCAGAAAACCCGAACTTCTTTTGTCTAAGAAAAAATACCAATTTTTCCTTTCATCTCAAATTCCTAGTGTTAATTGTTATTTTGACAACGTGTTCTATTATGTTTCGAATTGGCAGCGGGGTTCATGACCGGGCAACACCACCGGTTTAGAAAGGATAGTTGTTATTTCTGTTATTTTGGGGTAGATTTAAGATTAGAGTAAAAATTGGTGATTTTTTTCTTAGACAAAAAAAGTTTGGGGTATACTTAAGATTAGCTAGGGTAGATTTGAGACTAGAACTAAAGTTTAGGATTTCTTTTGAGACAAAAAAAAGGTTTCGGCACATTTGGAACTGACCCAAGGCTCCGTTTATTTCGTGAAAACCGAGACGTTTTCACTAATGTACTTGTAATATGTTTACACTAAACTAATATACTACAAAAAAAAATCCGTTAATACTACAAAAAAAGCTCAAACTAATATACTTGTAATATGTTTTCACTAAACTACTTGTTTGATAATAAAAAAATCTCAAACTAATACACTTGTCAAAAACTATCAAAAACCTTCCAAACTAGTATACATGTGATAAATTTATCCTCTATTAGTTTGCGTTTAATTGGATTAATACCACGAAAATTTTCTAAATTGATAAACCTTTGATAAACGTAAAAAATCTAAATTAGTATACTCTTCAACTGTCACGTGTGTGATTCGACAAAAAAAAAAACTGTTATGTGTTATCCAACTCAGTAATTTGACAATAATATTTAATGAAACTAATTGAGAGTAAATTTATTACAGATATACTAATTTACGATTTTTGATAGTCAAAACATTATTTTATGGCAAATTCATCTCAAATGTATGGATTTGATTTTTTCGTGATATGAACTAATAAAAATGCAAAATATTCTTTTCCTTTTCAATTCCTTTCGATTTTGACAGCCGATACTCCCCCACAACCAAGCACTCGCGCCCGCGGTAAACCCACGAGTCGTAACTTCCTCTTGCTGCTGGTGCTTCTTCTTCTCTCTCCAATGTTCAAACTTCGGGATTTTTACGACCTCCATCTCCATTAAAGCTTGTTGGTTCAGTTTGGTATAGCCAGACCGGGACACCATCTCTTGATTACCCAGGTGAGTTCTTCGATCTTTTTAACGTTGGAAGTTCCGTGAATCTCTCTCTTTTTCCTCTTCCGTGACAAGGATGAAGGATGTTTTCTTTCTTGATTTAATTTGGCCTCCTTTTGTTAGAAGTAAGATTGATGGTGATCAATCAGAGCTTTCCCGGTTCTTTGCACCCTGAGTTCAATTGCTTGTTGAAGTTCGGAGAGGTGACGTGTGCCTGCGACTTTCTTGCCCGCCAACTGTTTGATGATTTGTTGGCGTCAGTTGATTAATACTCCGGTGATTCTTTCTTGTCTCCTTTACATCTGTTCACGGGTCTAGTTTGAACCGGGGCTACTTTGAAGTATCCTTTTATGATGATTTTTGGTATCGAAACCATAATGTGATAAAATTTGGCGATTCAACCGACTCACCTGGGACTTGGATAAAAGTCGTGATGATAAATTTGGTTCAAAGTTAGTAGCGTGAAAACGTAAAGGATATTATTTTGTTTTTTAGTTATTGCTAAACAAGGAACTGCAAATAATCTTAGAAGATTCGATGCAATGTAAGTGATGTCTGTTAATAGGGTTCGGCCTATATGTTTTGCAAACCGATTTTATATTCCTACTCAGATTTGTAAAAGTGAAACACAAGCCAGTTTCCTCACGTATTTTGCTTTAGATGATCTGCTTCACATTTCAAATACGTATATCTTCTGTATCTTGACGAAAGTATGAATATCTTTTGGTAGCTATTATGATTTTATTGGTACGAATTTAAGGGATCAACTAGTTCCTACACTTGAGCTGATATAAGTTGAGTTGAGCTCAACTTTTCAACCTTTTCAATGACTCGCATTCGGATGTGAATGTTGATATTCAGTTGAGCTCGAGTTGAGTTTTCAGTGCCAATTTCTAGTCAAGTTAAGTATCTTACTATCTAGGACGTAGGATAATCAATCTTGAATTTGAGATTGTAAAAGAAAGTATAGTCATTTTAGCTACGAACTAATAAGCCGAACCTAAGAAAAGTTATCTCATATGCTCGTCCCTTGGCACTTTATTTTATCATTTAATTTGACAAGCCACGTGACATAGTTTTGCTGCTTAGCCAGATTCAACTAATGAAGCTTTGATTTTTGGATTTGTCATCCCAATCTCTCCTTAAGTTCAAATTTTAGAAAATCTGATAGAGAGAAAGTATTTAAGTGATTTTTTTTAATTAATTCAATGATGTCTTTTTAAGTAAAATGAATAATGATTTGTTCCTTGATGGTGCAATTTGTCAAAGTAAGAATAAAGTCTAATCTTGGATGAGAAAGTTTTTCATTTGGATGGTATGTTTTCTTCTATCGCTATTGTCAGAAAGGAGAAAGAGAATGAACCAAGAGCCAGATTGGATCAACGAGTTAACTGAAGACATAATGGACCTACTACTGTTGCGCTTGCCAACTAAGGAGGCAATCGGGACTAGTGTTTTTATCAAGTAGTTGGAGGTATAAATGGAATTCTGTTCCAATTTGATGACCGATGGTTCTGGGGCATTGGGGGATGGCAAGAAGTTAAGAAAAACTTGGATAGGGCAATTCTGGAGACGCTCATGAATCATCATGGCCCACTGCAGAAGTTTAAGCTATCTATCCAGTGATATCCTTCCATGGCAAGCATGGGCCTTTGCATGGATTATCTATCCACTAGCTTCGTCGAACAGATAGAATTCAACAACTATAGTTGGCTGTGGTACCAGATTCCCACATCTCTCTTTAATTGGGAGCATTTGCTTCATCTGAAACTCCATGGATGTCAGGTGATCATCCCACCTTAGTTTGATGTAAAGTACTGGATTACATGCGAAAGGAAGTTGTCCACGTCCTTGGCCACCCTTAAGCCCTTGAACTCCTTAGGCTTCCTAACGTCCACTCGTGGAGCAGGTTGCACTCTTGAACTCCTTAGGCTTCGGGACGTCCACTCGTGGAGCAGGTTGCGCGGTGATCACCCGTTCATGCGTGCAACTTCCACCTCGGCAACTTTGATCTTGATTGCGAACTGCCTCCATCAAGGCCCGCAAGTCGTCGTTCTGCTGTCGAAGTTTTTCGGCAGTGCATGTTAAGGTGCCCATCATCTCACCTCGGAGCTCTCCCATGCCGGATTTCAGCTCTTGCACTTCGGCCTCGAGCACCTTCTTACCGGACATGTCTCCTTCGGCGTTCTCGGACAGATCCCCGACCATACCTTGGACTTCTACAAGCGCGATCTCCATCTTTGCCACTCGAGTCTCCAAGTTCCTCATTGCCTCCCTCGAATTCGAATGAGCATGGCCCTTCTTTGCTTTGTTGGTCTTCTTAACGTCCCGACCACGCTCGTCCATGACCTTCTCGCCATGGGCAGCAGTTAGCTCGTAAATGGGATCCATGGCCTTCTCAACGTCCCGACCACGCTCGTCCACGACCTTCTCGCCATGGGCAGCAGTTAGCTCGGAAATGGGATCCATCACACCTGCTAGATAAATTTGGCTACGCCTTGGACATTGGCTCTGATACCACTTGTCACGGGCCGATCGAATCAAGACTCAATCGCTCGTACCGCCTTAGAAAAACCTTCTCAAGTCAGCCTTCCTCACTCACCTCACAGCACTCTAGAGAGAGAAACTAGAGAGAAGCTCTGTAATTCTATTATTCGTGAGATGAGACTATACAAATGAGGAGAAGGAGACCTCTTATATACAATTTCTCGTACGATATAATCCGTAGATCTCCCCTTGATCTAACGATGGAGATTAGATCTCCCCAACTACATCTACTCGAAATAAATGCAAAAGTGTACATTTACAATTCTGCCCGCACTGGGGATTATTCTAGAATTTCCTAGGAGATTCTCCAATAAGGCACGATCCGTCTCATTTAGAAAACCTCTTCGAATGATGCACTTCGCCCGGACCATGTCACCAGCGCCTCCATCAACAAGAAGGGCCGCTTCGCAAAGCCGACAACATTCCGCTGTAGCACGTAAGGCTTCATCTGGAGCTTCGAGCGGGGGTCGGGCGAAGGAGACCAGGCAGATGGTAGGGGGCTGTAGACGTGGAGGATCTGTCGGCGCAGCCGAGAAGGATATTGGAGGCGCAGGACCCGACGGCCTTGATTTTAGCGAGACAATCCGTGAGGAGATTGAAGGAGTCGTAGGCACGGTGAACCATGGCCGAAGAAATTGTATTTGTTCATATTTCTTACATGTACATAAGCACTCGCATATATAACACAATGAAATATACAAAATAATATTTTCCTGCTTTGCGGATAAATATTCAATCTTATAGATTGACTGAATCAATCAATTTAAGATTTGCACCGTCAAATCCTATCTTCAACACCATCAATAAATATTTAACTTGAGACATCCCAATGAACTTCATGACCAAGTGGTTTCAGTAATCAACAATGCTTAATGCACAATGATATTGTCAATATAAAATTCTAATTACAATCTAACGAAGCAGGATAGATACGATCGAATAAATTGAAATGCTATCTAGGACGTAGGATAATCAATCTTGAATTTGAGATTGCGATAGAAAATATAGCAATTTTAGCTACGAACTAATAAAGCCAAAACTAAGAAAACTTCGCTCATGTGCTTATCCCTCGGCACTTTATTTTGTCTTCGTGGTTGCTCCATGACAAGCCACGTAACAGCGCTTTGCCGCATAGCCCAATTCAACTAATGAAGCTTTGGTTTTTGGATTTTTCATCCCAAACATCAATATCTAGTTAAGTTTAAATTTTAGAAAATAGAAAGGGTCTTAAGTGATACTTTTTAATTAAGTCAATGAAATCTATTTAAGTGAAAATCGATATGTCCCCTGATAGCGCAATTTGTCAACGTAAGAATAAAGTATATTCTCGGATGGCATAGTTTTTCATTTAAATGACGTGTTCCCTTTTATCGGTATTCTCATAAATGAGAAAGAGAATGACGCAAGAGCCAAATCGGATCAGTGACTTACACGAACCTAATCCTATTTCCCTTGCCAATTAAGGAGACAATTAGGAGTAGAATTTTGTCAAGTAATTGGAGGTTACACATGTCATTGTGTTCCAAATATCATGTTTCATGACAGATGTACTAGGGACCGGGGGTGGCAAGAAGTTTAGGAAACCTTGGGGATATAATTGCCCCTCCTGACTCGTCTTGGCCCACTAAAGAAGTTGTAGCTCTCTCTTAGGCTAGATCATTCCGCGAGAAACATTAGTCCCTACTTTGATTAAATATCCAGTAGCTCCGTCAAAGAAATCGCACTCTACAATTGTATTGTGCCGTGTTACTAGATTCCCACCTCCCTCTTCCATTGTCAATACTTATCCATTTGAAGCTCCTCCAATGTGTGATGATCATCCTACCTTTGTTCTGAAGGATTTAAGAAGTTGACTACCTCGTCTCTTCATAGGGTTAAGTTGTCTCTCCACCTACTTCAGACTATTAATGAGTCTCCCAAACCACTCAAGGGATCATATCTCGTTGCCCCTACTAAACATTTGGCATCGAAGATCTATTGGGAATTATCTCCATTGACGCCGAAACTCCTAACCTCAAGTCAAGGATCCTTTTCTTCGACGAAGACTCTGGACAGATGAACAATGGAGTCATTGATGTCCTCTATGGCCCTCTATAGAGTGGAGAGAGAGAGAGAGTTCAAACTTCTTTAGTGGGCTAGTACGAGTCATGAGGGTCCGCAAAATGGCCCTCCCCAAGTTTTCCCGAATTTCTCACACCAATTCCAATGCCCCATTTACATTAGTCATCAAACACAAGATTTGAACAGAATACACATATGTAGTTCCATCTGCTCTCCGTAATCAGGTAAGTTCAAAATTACTCTGTTTTTTTCGTGTTACAAGTCAGAAATACTTTAAAGTGCTCTTGAGTAAATCAACTGGGATGAAACTTTTTTTTTTTTTTGTGGTTTACTGGATTTTTTGGCGATGCATCGCACCTAGACCAGAAAAAGAGAAATTGCATTGATTTCGAATTAGAAATTCGTAGTCGGTAGATGGCCCTTGAGGTGTATGTGCGTAATAACGTTTTCTATTGTTAAATGCAAAAAAAGTATTAAGCAATAAAAACCTCATGTTAATGACTGATTTTAGTCATTGAGCACTACTGTCTGTTCGTTGTGAGGACAGTGTCAAATATGTGTAGCTCACTCAGAATCTACATATTTTGGGTTTTTTTTTTATCCATTTAGTAGGTTAGAGTTTCTTATTAGTCTATATATTTCGTATCTTTAAAATTAGGATTTCGTCCAGATCTTTGAATTTGGTCATGTTTACGTGTTTCTACCCGGTTTCTATTGTTAGAAATGAGAAAGAGAACTACGCAAGAGCTGGACCGGATCAACGAGTTGCCTTGCCGACGCGACATAACGAACCTAATCCTGTGGGATTGCCGATTAGGGATGCAATCAAGACTAGTATTTTGTCAAGTAGTTGGGGGTACATATGGTATCTGTTCCAAATCTTAGTGTTTGATGACCATGTAAATGGGGGCATTGGGAATTGGTGAGAAATCGGGGAAAACTTGGGAGGGCAATTTGCGGACCCTCATGACTCGTACTAGCCCACTAAAGAAGTTTGAACTCTCCTCTCTCTCTCTCACCCTATAGAGGGTCATAGAGGACATCAATGACTCCATTGTTCATCTATCCAGAGTCTTCGTCGAAGAAAAGGATCCTTGACTTGAGGTTAGGAGTTCGACGTCAATGGAGATAATTCCCAATAGATCCTTCGATGCAAATGTTTTAGTAGGGGCAACGAGATATGATACCCTTGAGTGGGTTGGAGACTCAATAATAGTCTGAAGTAGGTGGAGAGACAACTTAACCCTATGATGATATTTCTTATTGTTCTGATGATCTCCATCATTTCAGGTAGTTATTGTTTGTCGTTAATCTTCTAATAATCTTCAGTTAACAAATCTTGTTGCTTTTTTAGGTTACATGATTCATCAACAGTTGTGACTGAAGGTTCTTACGGATATTTTTTTTTTAGTGTAGTTCTTTATAAGGGAAGAGAGAGGTGGGAATTCTTCTTTAGTAAACACTGGCACCAAATACAAGTTGTTATGAATTGCCATTGATTGTTCTTTTGACGGTTTTGATATTGGATATTTAATCAAAGGTAGGACTAATGTTTCTGCGGTTATAAGTTATTAGCCTTAGGATTTTTTCTTTTTTTTCTCACCGATGGCGCTAACAATGTCCTTCTTTTAGTGGTATCAAGACGAGTCACGTTTAGGGTCTGGAAATTACTATCCTCCTATAGGTTTTTTGTTAACTTCTTTTTCATTGCGTTAGTTCCTAGTTTTCTTGCTGCTTTGTTTTTTTTTTCGGGTTTCTCTTCTCTCAGTCAACTGGTATCAATTTGTAGTAATATTATGAATTATTTTCTGTTGTGGAGAACGACTTATATTGACATTCAGTGTGTATTACCTTTTCCAATTATTGATCAAAATTGCTTACTCCTAAGTTGTCTACCTTTATATTGAGCGTTATACGGGAATATAGGATTAGGTTTCTGTTTGTTAGGTTTCGTGTTTAGTCACTGATTTCGATTTTTTTTTGGCCTCTGTGCGTCATTCTTCTTTTCTCATTTTCATTTGTGAGTTAATATCCGATAAAAAGGGAATCACGTTCCATTTAAATGATTCAAAACTATGCCATCTCAGAGAATCTATTACGTTTTATTCTTACTCTTCGTTGACAATTATTGCGGCTATTTCTAGGGGATCATATCGTATTTTTCTTATTAAATAGTAGTTCATTGATCTAATTGAAAAAGTCTATCCACTGAAGACCCTCTATTTTTCTAAAATAAATTTCTTAACTCTAGATTTTATTCTGTATTGTTTTCTTGGGGTTCTTTATTGAATAAAATCCCAGGGTGTATAAAATCCATAACCAACCTTCATTTAGTTCTGAATCTTTGGGCTTTCTATGCTAGCAACATATGCCGTTTGTTTTTAGCGTCATGTAGGTTGTACGGAGCAACCAACGAAGACAAAACAAATCAAGTGCCACTGTTGGACTCTGTGGGGATAAGTGCAACTATTGATTTGTTGTTATTTTGCGATAGTTTCTTAGTTTTGGACTTTAGATTAGTTCGTTAGTTTCTAAATCTATATTGTCTATTTATTCACTTTTTCCTAATTCGCAATCTTCAATTCAAGATGTTTATTATCATTAAGTCCTAGATTAGCATGGTCAATTTAATTCGATCGTTACTTGCTCATCCTGCTTCGTTAGATTTGTAATTAGATCTTTCTTTATTTATTGATCTTTAATTTTGTTATGATTCGGTTGCTTATTTATTAGCTATTTTTTTGTTTTTTTGGTGATTTATCTTTAGTTAACATTCTCAAACTTTTGTGGCATGATTCATTGTTCCATTGTTGGATGTTTTGTCTCTAATTTTGGGTTGTTATATATATTTGTATTTGATGTGTTCGTGTTGAAGTATTAGTGCGATTTGAATGGTGTTTTTTTTCTATGCAAATCTAAAGGATTGATTATCGTCAATCTATCAAGAAATTTGAATTATTTATTTTCGGCAAAAGCAGACTGAAAATATTATTTGTATAGTTGTCATTGTGTTATATATGCGTCGATTGTGCCGTTATGTACATGTAAGATAATTTAAACACGGTTGTGTGATTGATGAACAAATACAATTTCTGTTGGCCATTGGTTCACGGTGCCACGATGCTCCTTCAATCTGCCTTCTACGAATTGTTCCCGTCTAAAATTATGTCTAGAGAGATAAAATGCGAACTTTTCAGAGCAGGGAACGGTGTACATAGCTCTACAGCCATTCCAATATCTCTTCTCTTTTACTGTTCTGTCCACCTCATTTGGCATGCCAATGGCCGGGACAGATCTCATCACCACCAGGTCATACAAGCCGCCCCCAACCATGAGCTCTGAATTCCTAGTTTAGATTGATTGTTTCTTCATTGCCCCCTTCTTTTTCTGACAAATTTCTAAGACTTTGGTTGTGGTTTGTCTACTCTTACAGAGTGAAAGTCGAGGATGTGCTCTCGCGTTAGTTAAGCCGGAACCACCTTCTTGTGGATGGTAATTTTTGTTTGGAAATAGCAGGCGCGGACTGTTACCAGTTGAAGTGGACAGACGTTACCCCATCACGGCAGCTAGCATTCCCTGAAATTTTCCAAAGAAGGCCATAAATGTGGCTTACTTCTTAAAGTTTTACTCACTAATCTCTGTAGACTATTCATATTCACGTTTTATCTTCTCTCCTCATTTCTCCTCTCCTTTTTTTCTCCCGCTCCATATCACTTTTTTTTCCTTCCCTTTTTACCTTTTCTCTTCTTACTCTCGGTCTTCCCTTTCGCAAAGATTCACCCTTTCTTCCTAGTTTGGTGTGTAAGCATTTTTTAGTACTGTTTCCCTTAGATTTTTGTTTCTTTTTTTTTTATATTCACACACCTATATACCAAATTTAATATAAATCTGTTTCCCATCACCATTTTTACTAGATCTTCTCCTTATTTTTGTTTTTTTTATTATTCCTGTATAAGATTTAACACGTTTCTTAAAGGATTTTTTTTCTTTCTTTTTTATATTTTTTTTTTATATTTGTTCTTTTTTTTAAGGGGATACATGAGAGATTTGTATCTATGAAAAATTGCCTCTCCTTAGGTCTTAAATGGGGAACAACCTAGTAGTAGCGGGTAGGGGGTTATGAATTAGAACACACACCTAAAGAACAACTTAATAAACAACTATAAAAAAAAAAGATACCGGAAATTTTTAATGAGAAAAGAGATCAAACCGGGTTTGTCCGGCCT
>JAGVVM010022984.1:0-14171 GCA_019149425.1 Psidium friedrichsthalianum | reverse complement strand
TCTTCTTCTATCGCGAGCTTGCGAGCATCATCAAACTAGAATCGAGGTACAGTAACTTTGAGGTAAGTATTTTCGACCTCCCTCCATACCTCCTGGTTGATTAGATTTGAGCTTGAACGTTGGAGTTGATTATTCATGTTCACCAAATTCTGCTAGCTGCCGATGTTGGCTAGAGTAGATTTAGGGCAGTTTTAGCTCCAGAATTGCAATACGATTGGTTTAGGATGTTTAGGAATTGATGTAGATTAGAAGCGCGAGAGGATTCGGGCATTTTCAGGCTTGTTTTAGCACTCTAGCGAGGTTCCGGTTGACTCGCCGGAGTCACGACCTTCTCCGATCATCTTCTCCGGTGGGTACATTGTCAATTAAATAATAATAATAATAATAGATCAGAAGATGGAAATTGTGCACGTGTCAAGAATATGGAATTTTAGAAGATGAAAAAATTCGTTTCCTGATAAAAAGGTACATTTTCTAATCATAAAAGTCATTGTTGAAATAAAAAAAAAAAAGATTTCGATCGAATGGTCGTGATTAAACATGCCGTCCGATCTGGTCCATCAGTTCCTAAACTTCATTAGACGCCTGTGGGCCAGCCACATGGCGAATTTTTTAGCCGTATGATTTATAATGGGTGGGAAATTTGGAAATGGAAATAAAAAAATGAAAATTCAAAAATAAAGACCAAAACTATGTCGTTTTACTATTGGGTAGTCTGTTTGGGCCTTGTGCCGAATCTAGGTTAGTGGGCCGGGTCGATTTGACTCGGTCTGCATAAATAATAAAAAAAAAATTCTCGGAAAAGAATTAAAAAAATTAAAAAAAAAAGAAAACAAAATAAAGAGCAATGCAGCGTCGTTTTGAATTGGACCAACCCGTGTGGGTTTCAAGCTGGATTCTCAGGTCATGGGCTAGGTCAACCCGAATCAGTCCAGAAAATTAAATAAAAAAAATAAAAAAAATAAAAAAATTCATAAAAAAAAACATAAAAAATTCATAAAAAATTCTGAAAAATAAATAATTTCAGAAATGTAGAAAATTTCCAAGAAATAGGGAAAATTCTAGAAAAATAAAAAAAATTCTGAAAATGTCCCAAAAATAGAAAGTCCTTAGAAAATCATAAAAATTCTAAAAATTTTCAAAAAAATTCAGAAAAATTCTCAAAAATTTTGAAAATTAGGGAAAAACCAATTCATTGGTTTGAACTATTTTCGCATTTTTTAACCTCCTGAGCCTAAAAATTACCATTTTTCTTTTCTAGTTAATCTGATCCAAATTTTTTCGAATCACCCATGAACCTAATTGGTACATTCTCTAGGTCTCTAGGGCTATACTAGGCATACCATGTGGCCGTTTATTGATGATTTGACGTGATGTCTCCGTATATTGATTTCTTGATCTGTGCACTTTCAATTACTGATTGTCTATGATAGGCTAGTTTTGTCTCATCTGCAAGAACCCTTTTGATTCTAGAGCCCGCCTCACTCAAAAAGCATCTACATGAAATCTGTAGAATAGAGAATTACTCAACTAGGTACCGAAAGGGCATCAATAGCAATATTGGCATAATTAAGTCCCCAAATCTAAATCTCTAGTTTTCATAGAATCGAGTGATCCCTCCCAATTGCTCGATAGGGTTTTCAATCATACTCTCCAAAAAAATGATTAGTAGCGACTCCAATTGCACGTATACATACCGATGCACATGTCATCCAACCACATTAAGGTTGAACCTGAATAAACTCCGTCGCGATTTGATATGTGCCTGGGAGGGCCCACGCTAAGCCCCGATATTGATATGGGCGTAGCAATCCATTAGGCTGATCAGTCGATCTCGATCAGGTCACGACAACTGCGTCTTCCGTTTTACCTATGTGATTCTCTCCCGAGGTCTAGTAACGTTGGCGATGTGCGCTGGATGTTAGCTCTGCAACCGACAAGAAAGCTCTAGCCACTAATCCAACCATGACTAATTCGAATGTGGAGCCATTTTGCGACTTGCTCATTGGAGGACCCATAGCTTCATATTATCTTACCAAAAATTCAAGCCTTTCTAAATGAACATCTGAAAATGGCTTGTACTCCATTCATTAGTTGGATTTTGGTTGTACTCGTTCAGCTAGATTTTTCCTATGTAACTGCAAGATAGTTAAAGACTAAGAGTTCAAAGGAGGTTCTAAATGTTGTGTCGTTGGGTATGTACAATAAGAGTACATGTGTGAGTCTTGTTAGTCTTGCACGTTAACCCTATCAGTGGGATTCATCTACTACAATTCATGTCACAAAATTCAAGTGGATGGATCAATGAATTGAATTTTCTGTGAAGTGTGTTGAATTTATTGGTAGTTATTTCGTTAAGGCATTGCAACAGCAAGTCAATTTTCGAGAATACTAGTTACAAGTTACAAATGAAACATGTAATGCTTTTGTTGGAGAGAGCTCCTCTTGGACTTGCCTTACAGATCTGTTTATGTGTTGTGTCATCATGATAAAAGCAAAGCAACATCTAAAATGATCTTGAAATGTCACTGGGATTGACTTGTACCAAGGAAAAAGAATGAATTTCATGATTCACTCATAATGTTGTTCAAAGTCTTGAATTGTGATTTCTTTCTACTATCATCATGTTTTCCTTGGTGCCACTGTTGGGTAATTCCCCTGAGCCTCATTTCTGAATGTTGGCTTCACTAAGATTCAATATAGTAAAATGGCAATTTCCTTGAAGAAATTTCGCAAAATACATGTAAACTGAGCTTTGTCAAAAAGGTCGAGCATCAAACTTCAGTCACCTGCCTATGTGTTTTTCAAATAATGACTCGAGTATCATTTTCTCGAAACGCAAAAATGTAGATCTGAACATCGCATAATACTTGCTCAAGGTGATTAAAAACATAGAGTGCTCATCATTGATATAGACTATTGCTATAATTACAAAAAAAAAACATCCAGTTACACTTCCCTTAAATCTCATAAACTGGATTCATTCAAGAAGTTTGCCACCAATTGTGTAGAAGCCCATTAAAGTGCTGAAATGCACTCGATCTCAATCCTCGCATTCAGTGGCAAAGTAGCAACCAGATATGTTGAGCAAGCTAGGATAGATGTCGGAAAATCTGCAACATAAAGACATCTAGTCACTTTAAAAGTATCTAATAGTGAGTATTGAAGAATCTAACTATATAGACATGATAGATGAGTCCTATTGTTCAAAGCATCCGCTAGTCAAATATGAATCTACTTTGCATCAAGCTATCCCAGTTAATGAGTTCAAGTGCAATCCAATATGTATTATTGTATTCCTATTGAATGCCACGATGAATGTGAGACAACCTACATGCGTGTGTTCGATAATCATTTAATTTAGTCTTTGAGGGAAAATTATAAAGTTGAGTTACCTTTCTAGATTTTCTGCTGCACATCACAAGTACATCTATCATCGTTTTATCAAATGCATGATAACTCTGTAAAACTTTGTCCGGTTAGTAAATTAACTAGCAACTACATAATGCAAAGCCAAAGTAGGACATTCAAAACAGCCAATACCAGTATATTTTACCTCACTCATCAAAATTCTGCGACTTCATTCAATGAAGCTTTTTCTATTACCCGTAAAGCCTAGTTTCCAAAGAAACAAAGCACAAAAAGAGGGCAAATAGGAGTTTCTTGTGGCATATGTCCTTTGCGTATAAATAGACAAAAGTAGCAGGATTAGAAGATCAAGTCAAGCTCAACACCGTGGGCCAATACATACTCTAACTTTAAGATGCTTCCAAAAAAAACCCATGTTGGTGGTGTTCTTCTCTTGCATATCTCAAAAAGTTGCTCGTCTTCGATTACTTTCATGTTGAGGTCATTACATCCTCCTCTTTACCTACGGTTGAATCGCAAAATAAATCATTAGTCAAAACAAAGTTAAGTACAAATAAGAAAATGTTTACGATAAAGTGAAGCACAAATAAATACCTGCATCTTCTCTCTTCCCATATACGATGTTGCTTCTGCTGTTGCTGATATTATCGATGAATTCTTGCAATTATACCTATTATGGCCTGACCCACCACATTTTCCACAAGTGATTGTCGTATTTTGTCTCTTCAACTTGGTTCCCACAAGCTCTTGCACAATTTTCTTCTTTTTCTTTAAATTGTTATTAGCCATTTCGTTCAATGACTTTGTTCTTTTTTTCTTCTTTCTACCAACTTGCTTGGGCACATCAGGTGGGAGTAAATGCTCTCTAGCAGGCCATGTGTCTTTGGAATCTACAGCATGTACAACATGGCAATAATTTTTCATGAATGTTTCCATCTTCAAACATGTGTGAACCCATTTTTCAAGTGGTTCCTTCAGGTATATAAGAGCTGCCACAGCATGACAACAGGGTATTCCACTAATGTCCCATCTTCTGTAGCTACAAATTCTGTGTCTTATATTAACCACCCTTTTGTCTCCATATGGTCCACTCAATTCAAACTCATCCGTCCCATTCCATGAAGGAATCCATGATGCTGAATTTTTTTTTTTTTGAAGTTCCAGTATCTCTTGAATCTTAGGACAGATCACACCATTGTAGTTAGCCAACCCATCTCTTTGCTTATGAATCCTTTCCATGAGTTGCACTCTTATAGCTTCAAGCAATGTGATGATAGGCTTGTCTCTGGCATCAATAATGCTCTTGTTGAAGCTTTCACACCAGTTATTCAAGGAAGCATCGCATTTTGAGCTTGTTCTGAAATGGGACTTGCTCCATTGCACTGGAGGCCTTTGGGATAACCAATCATGAGCTTTTTTATTGACTACCTTAAGCTCTTCCATTGCCAAGTTGAAATCACACACTCTAGTTATCATGGCAGCCTTCCAAACCAAACGTTTAAGTTCCTAGTCCTTTGTGATGCAGCCTGAAATTCTCATAAAGATGCCTCAAACAAAATCTGTGTTCTGCTTCATGCATCAAATTTGCTAGTGTTTGCACTAATCCCTTCTGCTTATCACACAAGAAAGTCCAATACTTGAAATTTGCAGGGTCTGTGATCCCTAGATCTTCTGCCATCATGCTAATAAACTAGTGCCATGTTTCGTATGGTTCTTGTCCCTTGACTGCCCATGCAAATGGATACATTTGATTGTTTCCATCTATGTCTACAGCTGCTATTAAGTATACCCTTGTAACCTGATGATAAATTACAACCATAAACCCTACAAAGCACCTACATCCTTCTAGAAAACCCCTCCTCAATGCATTTAGACATATGTAGACTACTCTAAACTTGGCTTGGTCTTGACATTGTTCACTCTTGATTACACAAGTGGATCCTGGGTTGGAATCAAGAAGTGCTTGATAATAACTTCTAAGCATTCGAAATTGCTCTTGCTCATTCCCTGTGACCATACTTGCTGTTGCCTAGCTCTATAGACTATCATCCTAGATAGTTTCAAAACATTTTAGACTCCATTGTTTTCCTCATTTAAGCACTTGGCCATGTTGGATTATTCTTCAACCAATCACAATACTTGTTTGCCAACCATTTAGAGCTTACTAGAGGAACATGTAGAGCTCTATTACATTTATGTGTGGGATTGAAGGTTTTGACTTGTAAAGTATGCTCCCCTTGCATTTTGGAAGCATATACGAGCCAATCACAACCATCTAAACACACTACCCTCACCTTATTTGGCACTTTCTTAGAAAACCTCACATGTCTCCCATTTTTTATGGCATAATTCATAACTACTTCTCTAAACTCCTTAGCATTGCTAAAGCACATCCCCAACTTGAAGGTAGGATTCTCCATATTCACATCAGCATTAAACTCAGGATGAGTATTTTCAAATTGACTATCCATATTCAAGAAACCACATTATCAGA
This sequence comes from Psidium friedrichsthalianum, assembly GCA_019149425.1. NCBI lineage: Eukaryota > Viridiplantae > Streptophyta > Magnoliopsida > Myrtales > Myrtaceae > Psidium > Psidium friedrichsthalianum. The sequence continues at coordinate 8,308 of JAGVVM010022984.1, read as the reverse complement.
TGACGTATCTGCATACAAGCTAATGTCTCCAATCTCCATATCCCTCTGCATCGAGCTACCTTCTATATAACATGCATTTCTTCCATATGACTCATCAAAATCAATTATGGCAAACCCATCTTCTTCAATATCCTCAACACTCCTATTATCAAACCTACATCAGACATAACGTAGTTCATTTCTTCACATCCCTCACCTGGTGCAAATGGAAGCAAAAAAATAAAAATACATCAATATGTTTTTGGAGCCTATATAAGTTCAACATAACTACTATTGACACTTAATTTTTAGCTAGTTTTATTTTTAGAAAATTTTAGAAAATTTATAAAAAAAATTTCATAAAATTGATAAAATCAACTTTGGAGACATTGGCCAAACCTAGAGAACCATTTTGACCAAAAAATAATTTTTCATATTTCCAGTATTTTTTAGCATTTTATTTCAGAAAATTTATAGAAAATCAAAAAAATGAGAAAAATGAAAAATCAACTTTGAAAGCCTTGGCCAAGCCTAAGGAACCATTTTTGAATAAAAAATAATTTTTCATATTTTTTTTCTTTTTTTAGTATTTCAGAAAATAGAAAAATACTTGAAAATTCACAAAAAAAAAAAGCATTTGAGGCCACAAAAATACAAAAAATAGGCATACTTTCCTTTTAATTTTTCATTCACTTTGGCCAAAGAAAATTAGAAAAAAAAATTAATTTGGAATTGTGGTTTACCTAGTTAATCACATTTTTGGATTAACTACCAAAAATTCTAGAAATTTCTTTTTAGCTCTATAATTTTTCATTTCTTTCATTTTAGAGTTGTGAAATCCTCCTCTATTTATCAAAATTTCATTTCAGTCCGAAAGTTTATGAAATTATCAGATTTCACGGAAAAGGCCCAAAAGTGCAATTTTGATTTTTGCAAATTAGTCCCTAAAAATCAATAAAATTCAATTAAAAATTCTCCAATACTAAATAAAAAAAGGGTATGTCAACCCTATTTTTTGGCCTTTTGAATCCATTCGTGGTATCATTTTTTCCAAAAAAAGGTCATCTAGGATTTGGATTTTGTAAAATGGATCCTCGGGTCAAACTTGAAAATTGGGTTTTTTGTGCCAATTCATGGATATTTTTTACAAAAATTCATTTTTTAATATATTTGTATCATAGAATCCAATTTGGGCTTTGATTTGATTAATTTCAATTTTTTTGGTTAATTTGGGAGAATTTGATCGACCGGGTCAGTCGGGTCAGGTAAGCTCCAACTCGACGACCCGGCCAACCATCTTCCTCCTAAAGCTTCGCGTGTGAACAGAATGGGGATGGAGGTTCTAAAAAACTGAGATGCCTTTTTGGGTATAAAAAGAGAGGATTCTCATTCGGTTGGGAGAACGAACTAGAGAGGAGTAGAGAGAGGAAAGGGGGCTCTGGGGAATCACGATTATGGATTTCTTCTAGCTCACATTGTGAGAGCTCGGTGGAGACGATCCAGAGAGTATCCAGTCGAGCTACTACTTCAAGAAGCTCCCTTGAACTCCAGGGAGTCGGTCGTCATTGACTTGATAGCCTTAAACCTCCTAAATCGGTGAGCCAAACTCTTGACCTTCACTTTGTGCCTCAATGGTGGAACTCGTCTCCGATCATCATATTTCAAATTTTTTGAGGCATTTGCATCCTTGAACATCAATAAGCTCGATCATATCTTCTTTTTGCATTGAAACCGCAAGAAAACCTCTAGTCAAACCTCCTCTCAGTTGCAGCTTCATCGCGACTTGGCCAGGAAAATCTGGCAATTGCAAGCTCAATCGGAGTTCATGGTAGTTTTCTGAACACTCTAAGAAACTTCTCTATGATAGAATTGAATGGCTATGATCTGGACTACCTGATTGAATTTGCCATGGCCGCGACTGTGCGAACTTTGAATGTGATACTTCAGCCGTTAGATCTTCTTGAAATTGAGATATGTTGTACTGCATGTTCATGTTGTTTCGATTCGAGTTGGTTTTAGCCCGATCGTGTTAGTTTGGCTATTAGATGTCGCCGACATCTCTCGACCATTCACTTTCTGTCAGCGTCGTCACGAAGAAGACGAATCCAGTCAACCATTAACTCAGTCAAAATCTAACGTGGCATTAACATGGCATTCCACGTCAACTGCCGCGTCATCCTGTTGACTCGGTCAAAGGCTAACGTGGAAGCCTTGTCAGCTTAGGCAGTTATAATTTGTTTTCAAAGTAAAGAAATAAATAGATCGGACGGTAGGGGTGGTGCCACTTGTCCTGATCTGAAAATTTCTGAAAATTTGATAATAGGTTCTCTAATTGAATTGCTGAGATGTGGTTTAGAAGTTAAATTTGGTACTTAGGATAGACGGCCTAGATCTAATCGGGATTTGATCCTGACCGTCATTTAGTTGGCTAATCCAACGGATGTGGTATAGGCACGTGGCGGATTTTCGAGCTGTAAGATCAGAATTTAGGCGAGAAAATGGAAATTGGAATAAAAATTTAGGATAATCCAAAATTCAAATAAAACCCCAAAACTGTGTCATTTTGTCCCGAGTTGGTCCATTCGAGTTTCGGGTTGGTTTGTGGGCAGTGGGCCGGGTTTACCCGACCTGGTCCGTGTATTAAATAATAAAAAATTCTTAGAAAAGATTAAAAAATAGAAAATAGAAAACAAAATTAATAAAAAAAATAAAAGATGTGTCGTTTTAGGGTCTCAAGTCAAAACCCAAGTGGGTTTGGGTCAGGCCTTCGGGTTCATGGGCCGGGTCAACCAGACCCAAACTGGAAAATTAAATAAAAAACTACAAATAAAAATAAAATAAAATAAAATAATTCGAAAAAAATGCAATAAAAAATCATAAAAAAAATTCTAAAAAATTCTGGAAAATCAGAAAAAATTTAGAAAAGTTCTCAAAAATTGTGAAAAAAAATAGAAAAAAGGCACATTCAACTGGTTTAACCTATTTTCACATTTTGACTTCCCGAGCCTTAAAAAATGACCATTTTACCTCTCTACTCAATTTGACCAAAATCATTCCAAATCATCCATGAACCTAATTGGTGTGTTCCTTGAGCCTATAGGGCTTCTCTAGATTTACTTTGGACTTGATTTGATGTGATTACTTTGCACGTATTGATTCATTGACTGCGCACTTATTTTAATGAATGTGATTGATAGGACAAATAATCCACCTGTATGAACCGTTTTAGATTTTTTAGGACTTATCTTACCCAAAAGCATCAGCATGAACTCTATAGATTAGGAAACCACTCAACTTAGGTACTGAAAAGACGTCAACCAAGTAGTCAACGTAAATAAGTCCCCTGAACCCGTTTCTCTGGTCCCAGACGCAATTTGGTATGGGTCTAGGAGGGCCCGCGCTAAGCCTCGATCTTAGTAGAGGCTCGGCCATCCATTAACCCCCCTACGAGGGTGGGTCGTGAGAACCACACCTGTTCAAACTGTAAAGTGATAAATGCAAGTTGCAAGGGCAAACGTATTAAAATATTGGGACTACGAACAAATATTTGAGAATCATAGACCAAACAAGTATTTTGTTTGTTTTATGACAAACATATGCTGACAACAAAATAAAAAACAATAAATAATTGACAAATGTGGACCATGAATGACACTAGGGACCACAACTGCAGCAAATACAATCAGAAAATGCATAAAAATGTAACCTGTATCAGAAAGTGAAACTCACTGCCATCGTTGCTACCATCCATGTCATATTCTCGCCTTGTCTTCGACGAAAGAAGTACCCGTTAAACCAACTGATGAAACTAGTCTCCAGGAAACGAAAGAAATTAGAGATTAGAGGATTTACCAAAATTTAGCTGAATGAATATGAGAAAAATTAAACATGGAGTACCAACCAAGTTGGGTTGGAGCACATTGTCCTATACGCTTTGCAAGTTGCATTGCGTCTCCACCTTGAAATTGACCATGGTTGCTTGGTGGTCGAAAACGTTCTTCCTGATTGCAAAGTAGCTATTAGGATCGCACGATGCCAATGCCACCGAACCCTCTCCAGAATCATAGAGGTAACGCGGAAGACACAATTAAACCATTCTTGAATTGTGGGTGAAGGCTTTGCATAAAACCTAGGAGGAGGGATCTCCAATTTCATTCAAAATCCCTCCCTTTGAAGGTCGCCGTTGTCGCCCCAGTCGCCATCGCCTATTCGCAAGTCCCCATCACCGGATTGCACATCGTCACTTAGTCACCAACAACAAGCTCCTTCTCCTTAACAAAGATAGGTGGTGTTAGAGAAAGAGAAAGAAAAGTGAGAACGTAGGGTTTTATTTTTTTAATTTAGAAATTTGTCTTTCTTTTTTAATTCAAATTTATTTTGATAAAATGCCCCTGTTGAAATCGCCAGAAATAGTCCATGGTTCACGGCCAGCAAATTAGAGACCCTTCTTTAAAACAAAACTTGGGGCACTTGAGGCCCTTTTCTGAAACAAGCTTCACTATGGGCTTTGAAGAAAAAAAGACCAGTTGGGCCCTTAATAAGAATTTTCCCTCAAAAATTTGTGTTCTTCTTCATCTTTTGATTTTTTTTTTCTCTTTCACGATTCTCATTCCCAACACATATCGTGTAGTAAAAGGTCACATAATTAAAAGTGGGGGCATAGGTGTTAGGAATTGCGCACCAATTCCAGAAAAACTAACCCAAGCACAACAATCCACGAAGCAAACTACAATAATAAAAGAACAGAATTAGAAGAACACACCAGATAATTTGTTATCGAAGTGTCACCCAAACTTGGGCTACGTCTCCGTGCAAAAATACGCAAATCCATTAGTCTTTCGAGAAAGTAGGAATACAATTGATGATTTTCTCACAAGATCAGGGGGCCCAAAAAATTGAGAATACTTATAAGTCTTCACGGCCTCTCCTTTTTCTTTTTGTCTCTATCTGTTACTTTTCATCTTTTTCTTTTCTTTTTTTTAAGTAAAAAAGAAGACAAAAGACAAAAGAAGCACTTAATAATAATTTTGGTTTCACATGCCAACAGCAGGAGCATCGAACAAGCAGAAAAAAACTCATGAAATACATATTTACAATCGCGGTAGAAAAAAGTTAATATTGGCCTGCATTACAACCACTCTTAATCTTCTCCAACGTTCGAGAACACTAGAACAAGGCTAATGAACTTTAACTGTATGCTAGAATCTCGTCTGTCAAAGCACCATTTGGCCTGCCTTGTGAACTTTCGATCCTCATGGCCGCGTACATGAAGGACACTTCCACCTGGACCAGGGGATTAACAAAAAGGAGAATCAGAAATCACTACGAAAGGAGAATTTGGTTAGAAATAAGAAACCTGAGTGTAACCAGAAAAATTAATTAACACTCAATTAGCCTTCTCCCGAATTGCTATTACCGAGGTGCAATCACACGACTCAATTTTACCCTTGCCATGTTGATATTGACAAAGGAATGAACTCTGATCGCATCGATGACTTACAAAGAAATAAGCAGAGGAAAATTTGTCGTCAAAGAAGTTTTTCTGTAGATCACTGTTCCAACATAGGTACATCTCCAATCATTTTTCTTGAATAGAGCTTTTTTTTTTTGGGTTGTGCGTGGGAAGAGAGGGAGGGTGGGGGGGGGGGGGGTTTGGGGGGAGTTTTGCTTTTGAGAAGATCAATTCAATGGGTGTCGACCGTATTTATAAGCCTACAAGGATCACTAGTTGCCCAAATCAGAATGGTGTTGCTGACCTATGCGCTTACATTTCATCGTGTTCGACCTTATGGCAACCTATCATGAATCATCAACAGTTGGATTAGTTTGCCAATCGTGTGCAATGAACAATATTTGGTTGTGTTTTAATTCATGTCGATCCTTCTAAGTAATGCTTTCTAAGTTAGTGATTGATTGTGTAGATATTAGGCTTGCATATAATTAGTCGTGAGCGATGCCACTGCCAAGAAATGCAGATTTGATACTCAAATTGAGGACTGAATCTTATCTTTTCAATATGATGGGACAGCTGACACTCTAGATAAGCAAAAGAAAAATAATAGAACCCTACTTCACTTTTAGATTTTATCACTTCTTAACTTTCATGTAGTCCCATTAAATAGTTTTTTTTTTTAATCTCTCAATTTCATTTCCACCATATCCCCCGTTACTTTTTTCAAAATCTCTGAGAGAGAGCCCAAGTCCAAGTCCAAATCAGTCAAATATTCAGTTGGATTTACCTTCATTCAAAAGCTTAAACCATTGAATTATGAGTCAACTAAAATATGTTAACTGCTCAATACCATATCAGTTCTCCTATCTGTCTAAAATACAACTCATATTATATCTACGGGATATATTATCTATCTAATATAAGTGAACTAAATAAGTTCTCGGAAGCCGAATACTTTTTGTCGGGAAAAATTTTTGAAAAAAGAATACCCAATCCAATGGATATTGACATGAACTTGTATGTTGCTTCGTAGGAAAGAGAGAAACTAGTCACAATTTATTACATTCAAAGAAGACAGAGAGGAGGAGAAGTAAACTAAATTCGGGGCGGTGCAACAACGTCCTCATTGTTTGTACATTTTGCAAGCTATGTCCTTTACCCCTACCCAGCCATTTATCCTTTTCCCTTCCATCTGAACAAACGCGCCCTACAACTTACGCAAGTTGTTAGCAAACATAACTAATAATACGTGCCGAAAATGAAATATTATGAGTGATATCAATTTAGGGAAAAAAGCCACCAAAACCTTTTTGCCATGAACATTTTTTTTTTGCGACATAAAAAATATCAACTATGGCCTATTGGAACACATTTGCCCTTTTCGCAGTGACATAAAAACCTCAAACCTTGCACTTTTGTATCACATTTCAACTTCGTCATGAGGGTTTCCTCAAATGAAATTTTTAGCTAAAACAAAGTCATTTTTATTTTCACTTAAGACTTAAAACGCACCACCTGGGCTCTTGCTCACTATTGTATTGACTTTTTCAATGTCATCTAAGCATAATTTTAACGGTGCTCATTGCGAAACGTGAATGAAGGTTAAATACATCGCACATGTACAAGTTTAAGATTTTTGGTACCAAAGAAAAAAAAAAATTAAGTAACTTTTACAAAGTCGACATAGTTTGGGATTTTTGGCGGCCAACTTTTGCCCTCTATAATTTATTGCGAGTACGGAGGGTTATGGATGAGCTTTTTTTCATTATCAATCACGTAGTTCAATCTAACAATGGAACATTTTTCGTCTTTACTTTTTTTTGAATTTTTATTTTTTATTTTTTTCATTTCTTCATTCCTTCGTTTTTCTTTTTTTGTTGTTTTTCCCCTTGCCATTGTTGGCTTGGGCTACCCTCCCCCAAGTCGACGTTGGCAAGCGTGACTCTTCAGCCGCCACATCAATCAAGGAAGTCCTCGCCTAGGCAGGTGAGGCAGGCGTCGGGCTAAAACCCTCACTCGCACCAAGTGTTTGCCCTCATGCCAGTGCTGACTCAAGCAATGGTGAGGAGGGGAGGGGATAAAAAAAAAAAAGGAAATATATAAAAATAAAAATTCAAAAAAATCAAACAAAAAGTAAAGGATAAAATGCCATTCGGCTATGCTACCTTATTTGTAAATATTGTGAGCACTTTCATAGGCCTTCATAAAATAACATCTACTTCGTCTCTTATTTAAGACCATAAGGGTACTTCCATAGCTTTCACTTTATGAAAATACTTTTTCCTTGGTGCTGTGTGCCACGCAGGCTATTCTCGTCTCATGAATAACATAACAAATACAACATGGCGTTTTCTAGAATTTTAATTATTTGATGTGATCTGGAATCTAACACATATTCAATCTAATCCCAAATTAATTACAAAATGTCTTAAATGTCGTGATGCCTGTTCGTTTTTCAATTTATAAAAAAATGCCTGCATATGAGCTTCCAATCATGTTAAGCTAATCGGATCTCATTTATACGTCAGATATTTACTGCAAATCACATAATAATAATGTCCTCAATACGATGGACATGTTTACAAGGCCTAATTTTATTTTACATTTTCTAAAGTAGATGAAGATACAAACGATTGACATGTTGACATTCATCATTTTTTAAGCAATCAATTTGACATGTGGTACATCCGATTTGGCAGCTTCGAGCTATGAATAAAGGATTAGTTGATGCATTCTAACGAATAGTTTGAGAACCGTATTGGCAACTAAAAAATTTCGGATTAGACATATGCCACATTTCGAACCACAGTCGTACCTTAATTACATTTAACCAAATAGGTTGTACTGCAGTCCAAAGATGATTGTGTGGTTTCTTTT